>SZYD01000497.1:0-43920 GCA_009363875.1 Mikania micrantha | reverse complement strand
AAACATACTCATACATTCATAATCATATCCGTTGTTTTTGAAGATGTGATTGAGCACTAAATGGCGGATACCTGAAATAAAAAATAAATAAAAAAAGCCCAATAAGAATTTTAACGAACTCATTTGATCTGTTACAAGTAGCCCCAAGCCCACATATCATAACATATATAAATTAATAACTTACCCTGAGAGTAATATATACAAAATGACACCCAAAGCCCACATATCAGATTTGAAGTAATCTTTTGCTGGGATAATGCTTTCTGGTGACACATAATCAATGGACCCAAAAAGCCCCACAACTGGGTCTGTAAACTCCTCTACTGAACTCAGCCCAAATCCATTATTTTCAAAGGTGAATCTTTACTTTTATCAAGAAAAGACAATTTTCGGGCTTCAAATCCCTATGGATCACGTTTGCCCGGTGGAGTGCAGCCAGACCGCTAGCAATCTGTTCACTACTTTGGCAGCCTCCGCCTCAGAGTACCTTTCTTGACTCACTATGCGGTCAAACAACTCTCCACCGGAGCATAACTCGAGAACAAGTGAACCCCGCTAGTGTCCTCACAAACGTCATGCAATTGGATGACGTTACAGTGAGGAGACACCTCCTCCACCACTCTTTTCATCACCATGATCTCGTTTGCTAGCAAGGCGTCTGCTATCATAACATGATTACGACTTGGAAGACGAGCCATCCCATGACCACCACCGCCAACTCTTTTCAAGGTCTTGATTGCAACTTCTTTTTGACCATCTTCAACACCACTATTTGACTTCTTAACACCTTTTCGTACGATCGAAAATCCACCTCTTCCAAGATGCGGTAACTTCATATTGATCACTAAGTTTTCTTGTTCCATTCTCCATGGGGATCTTTGATTGATTTCAAATGAATCGAAAGTCAAATAAAGTTAGGATTAACAAATGATTTAGAGGCTTCTTAAATTGTATATGATTAGATGGGGTGATTATAATAATGTGAATTTTTTAAATATAAAATTAGAGAATGATTAGATCAAGTAGGAATTGGTAGGATAGAATAAGTGTGTGGGATGATGGCTAAAATACAAGAGATAAATACACGACCAAGTCAAACTAATGGTGCATAAGTGTATAGAAATCAACATACTATTTTTATAAAAATAAAATAAATAAAGAAACAAACAAATTATTTATTAAAAGATTGTCTATATAATCTCGCCGGTCATAACAACGTAATTTTATAGCATCCTTAATTATTTTTCACCAAGTCAAAGTGCATTACGACTTTTTTTGGTTTATCGAAATTATTATAAGGAATCTTTTAACCAAAACATGTCGCATTTCCTAAAGATATGTTTTATATAATGGTTTTGATTTGATGTTATAATTGTTACACAAACAAACATCCAAACAGAATTTGAAGTGCATTTAGATTGGGTTTAAATTTGTTTTTATTTTGTTTTATTCAGAATATATACTGAGGTTGCTTTTGTTTATATGCAAATATTTATAAACGGTTAATATTTTTATAAACAAGGTGCACATAATGATGTTATTTTACTATTGGAGTTTTTTGAAGACATCCTTTAAAAAAAATAGTAAAATCGAATAACAAACAGAAAGACACAATATCAAACAAAATGATACAAGTGCTAAAAAACACAAGAAGTTGGATGATATATTTTTAAATTTTTTATATAATGATACCATACTTATTTTTAAAAATGAAAAAAAAAATATTTTGTATGATTGAATTTGAAAATAAAAAAAAAAAGTAATGTCATTTAAAATTCATGAACATCTAAAAAAGTGTAACAATTTGATAAAAAGTCAACTTAAATAACAATAACTAAAGCTATCTTCCACTAACTTTTATTTTACAATTTAATTTCAAACACTAATTATAAATCTAATGTTATTAAATATATTATTACACTTATTAATGACTTTTTGAATAATAGCTATGCTTTTAGTTTAATAACCCATCGAATTACTAAAACATTATTTAAATATACCTATTAGTGGCACCTATTTACACTATAATTTGTGGTATATTTTAGTGTAATTGGTTGTAAAGGAATATTGAAGAGTTTGATGTGCGAAGTGCACACTCGTTTAATATTTCTGAGCTCCAGACCAAACGTGGGGGTCAAGAGGGTTGCGCCCCCCAAAGGGGTCCTAGGGGCAGCGCCCCTAGCGAGGCCCAAAACCTAAACGAAATTTAATTGTTTGTAATATTCGAAATTATCTTGACACGAGATTTGACCGTTAATTACCCCCAAACCAAACTGCCAATAACTACCTTGCGGTTGGTTGGTCATCATAAACAAGAACGGATTCGCAGAACAAGATCATTCAATCGAAATTTCATATCACGAATTTTCTCTCTATTGGATTATCCCATAATCAAATTTCTTGACTTGAAAGGGAAGAAATATTGATTTCGAATAATGATTCAAACACGATCCGATAGATTTCCAAGTGATTTGACGAATTTCTCTAACATAATTATCACGTAAATGACGGATTTATAGTGTTCGTGATATTTTATATCGGTGTGGGTTATGGTTTATAGGAACATGTTATTAAAAATCAGGCTAAAAGAATTATTTATAAGAAATACTTTGTCAAGTGACTTTCTAAAATCTCCACAGTTCTCAAGTCAAAATGGTTGGGTTATACACGCACTTTTTCCTTAGAAAATGTCACATATGTAAAATTGACCGGTTAAAGAAAAGAATCACATATTAAAATTTCCCAAATTAAAACATTCGATATGATTAAAATATATTGAAACTTTAATTTCTTAGCAATCAGACCAACTTTGCTTCCGTCATATTTGAATTGGTTAGCCGACCAATTCATATTTTATTTACAAGTATCATTCTTTAATCATATATTAACAAAGTTATTCGTGGTGAAACGGTACAATTAACTTCATGTGGTATGTCCTAGTATTATGAGTAAGAAAATTATATAAAGTTATGGTTGACATTATAATGATTGAAGCTTAGAGAACACTATTACGTCTCGTATGTTATAATAAAAAAACTTACAAAATTAATTTAGTAAAATAAATATAAGAAAAATTTAAAGCAACATCACATGAGGGGACTTGTTTACGAATTTCATTAATCGTATTGTGCTGATTACATAAGCATGGTTAAATGCAAAATAAAAACATATGAAGTTACTAAACCGGTTATGGAGATAGAAACATAAATAAAAGACACTAATATAATAGTACTAATATTCTTCAGTTAGAATCAGTCTCATTCTTCATGGTAGCAACACGTTACCATCAGTCGATATAACTTATTATTATTTTTTTAAATCTTAACAAATAAGAGGTTTTAAGTACAATTTTCACTAAAGCCTGTATATGTTAAAGGCCACCAAATGTTTGTTTGCGATGACACTTTGTGTGTTCCTCTGGTTAGTCAGATATTGGAGGGAAGACCTGAATGTTTACCACATAAGTGGGTTCCCACAAATTATATAAAAAAATCACCAAATAAAAGTTATTGACGAACAATTAGATTATATATATTACATGTACTAAACTATAAAGTTGAGAAATTAAAATGCCATTTTGCAAAATCAAAAGAAATGTTTTGAATTACTTTAGGTTAAGGATAGCTTTTGCGAATATCATTAATAAATGTGATAGACCCGAGAGTAAATTACAAAAATAAAATGCATTTTATCTATATATCAAATTATTGTTTTATCTTTAAATTTTAATAATTAAGTCAAAAGTATATAATTATCGTGAACAGGTTATTTTCATTAATCAAACTTAACTTTTTCGTTAAATTTTTCTAAAATTTTTCGCTTATCATTAAAGGATAATATATATAAATATATTATGCAGCTAGAAGATGTTTTACATAATTTACTTTTTTTAATTCTTTATTTTTCTTCTGGCTTTTTTCTCTCTCTTTAACTTTTCAATTTTCTTTTCTTTTAAACTTTTAGCATTTTTAGAGGATAACTACGTAGAAATGTAACCAACTTTCATTTTGTTCCAATTAAATTACTCAAATTTTTTTGTCCCAATTAAGTCATTCAAATTATTTTTGTGATCTAATTATATATTTTTCAACATTAATAGTAGGCAATATATGTTGATATAAATTTGAGTAAATATTTTTTTCTAAAAAAATGACTGATTTGAGTAAGTAATTATTAGTCATTGGGCTTATAGCCTAATAGTACTCCTTGACCACCAACAATGGGAGGTATTGGGTTCGAGTCTCGCCTAGAGCAAAAAATGTTCTGGGTGAGCTAGGGGTTTTCTATGCGTGAGTTTCCTCCTAGATGGTGTGACGGTTCCTCGTTTCGGCACCCGCCAACGCCGGATTTAAATGTTTCCGGGGGTTGGTAGCGGTCTGTAGTCGCAGCGCGTGGGTTATTGGGTCCGAGGACTCGTTTAGCTGTTCAAAAAAAAGATACTAATTAAAATTAATAATTATTGATTTAAGCCAGTCATTCTTTTTTAAAAATTTATTCACTCAAACTTATATTAACATGTATTACCTACTATTTATATTAAAAACATATGATTAGAACACCAAAATAACTTGAATGACTTAACTAGGATTTAAAAAAAGTTTTAGTGACTTGATTGGAACAAAATGAAAAGTTGATTATATTTATATGAAGTTTTCCTTTTTTTTATTTCTAAAAGCTTATTAATTAGTTAATCAATTCATTTGTTTATTCGTTTTTTTAATCAAAATTTTTTGGTTATTTTTTTGTGATAAATAAAAAAGTTTAATTAAAATAAATCTGAATTTTTTAATTGTTTTTGTAAGAATACAATTTGATCCTTATCCCCCCATTCTAGAAGGAAAGATCTTGCTTTTCATTTACTATAATGAAAATTTTCCTATTTTTTAAATTTACAAAACTTTTTGAATTTTTAAATGAACGTATTATTGAAAATTTGAATTAAATTAAACTTAAAACAATGTCGTTAATCAACCTAGTTTTCAACTTAAGTAATACAATAATGGCTAATTTTGTGTTTTTTAGTGTTTACAAATACAAAATAATGCATTGTATTTAGAGAAAATTATAACAAAATGATATATATACTTCATAAATTATATATATACCCAATTAAAAAAATATATTACATATACCCCTTATCTAATCCTTTATATTACATATATCTCATTCTTTAAGTTTTTAATTACATATATCTCCTTATTTAAAGAAGAAAAATTGTAAAAGAATGGGATATATGTAGTTTAAATTTTGTCTTGGTTATATATGTAATTAGATTTGTGAACAAGGGGATATATGTAAATAATCCAAAAAAAATTGGTTTAAATTATAATGATAATGAGAAAGTAAATAGTAAGCTAAATAATTAAAAATATATATATAACAAAAATATATATATTAACAAAATATAATTTATAAATAAACGAATTGATTAACTAGTTAAAAAGTTTTGGAAAACTATAAATTAAAAAATGGTAAAATAAAATAAAAGAAAATAGTTATTTTTGAAAATTTAGTAGAATAATTAACTTTGTTAGCAAAAAAAATCCTGACATTAACATAACATAGGAATAAAAGATGTGTAACAAAATTAAAAGAATTTTAACTCTAGTTTTCAAATCTAGAAACGCTAAAAACATTAATGTAATTAATGAAGGCCCGTTTTGTAGGCTTGTTTCTTCACTTGCTTCCTTTGTGCTTTAGTTGAGGTTTATTAAAACTTGGATCCACCACCACACATAAACAAGAAGTCTACAATTGATGATGTAAATTCGTTGAGAAATAAAAAGATACTCTTACTTTTATTTTGATATTTTGAAGTAAAATGTCTCATTTGTTGTGGACATATATAATGTATAGGGGAAGATTCCCCTAAAAAGTCTATTTTGTCTAAGAAGGCTAAAAAGGATTTTTAAAAACTCGAAAACCGAACCAAACAAACTCCGATTGAATTCATTTTTGCATCATTGCAACCGTTTTATCGAACCCTAAAACCCAAACCTTAAATTATAAAAAATAAACCCAAATACTAAAACCAAAATATTAAAAACAAACCCTAAACATAAAGATAAAACCTAAAAGCTAAAAATCAAGCCCTAAAATCTAAATTCTAAAACTACTTGTTAAAGCTAAAACCTAAAAGCTAATATTGTAGGATTCGATGAGACGATTCCAATGCCATTGAAATGAGTTCAATCGGAGTTCGTTTGGGTCGGTTTTGAAGGTTTTGAAAATCCTTTTTAGCCTTCTTAGGTAAAAAAGACTTTTTATTTGATCTTTCCCCATAATGTATATATGTGTGGACCCTCAAAGGGCCAAAGTAAAATTACATTAATTGTAACGTTATTTTACTTATTTTATGAAAGTAACGTTAAAAATGTTGGGATGATCAACTTCAAACGATAACTTTAAGCCGGAGACTAGAGGTGGGCAAACCGGGTTCAAAACCCAACCCGAACCGGGTTCAAAATGGACCGGGTTCGGTGGAACCGGTTTTGAGTTAAACCCGAACCGGTTTGGAACCGGTTTCACATTTGTAGATCTAAACCCGGTAGAACCGGGTAGGGTAGGGTCGGGTCCAGAACCGGGTACACCTACCGGGTTCAAATCGGGTTCGGTTTAACTTTTTTTTTTTTTTTTTTTTAAATTTGAATACATAAATAAAAAAAAATAATATTAAAAACATTCATTATTATTTATAATAATTTACAATAAATTACATACATAACTTAAAAATAAAAATAACTTTTAATACATTTATTTATATTTCAATTATTTAAAAAAAAAAGACATACATAAATAAATAAAAAAATACTTGATTTAAGAACATGAATAAAAAAAATAATGATATTAAAAAAATTCATTATTATTTCTAGTAATTTTACAATAAATTACATACATAACTACATAAGTACATAACATAAAAATAAAAATAACATATTTAACATTTATTTCTCTTTTAATTATTTAAAAAAATAAAAGACATACATAACTTAAAAAGATAAATACAAATACAATAACTTGAAAACATGCGTTTTATTCCGTGCTCGTTCCCGCTTGCGTTTGCGTACGTTTACGAGCACGAGCTTCTTGTGCAAGTTCTTCATCGGATATGTCGGGAGATAATCCTTCCTCCACCTCCTCTTCGTGTACCCTTGTTTCAAGTTCGATTTCATCTTCGAGGTTTGTTATGTTTTGAATTCGATCGATCGCGTCCAAGTGATCTTTTAAGCAAATACACATCTCTACTGATTCCGGAGTAAGTCTTGTTCTTCGTAAAGATAATACCCTGCCACTAAGAGAAAACGCAGATTCCGAAGCTACCGTAGAAGCTTGGACGGTTAGTAAATCACGTGCCATAGTGGATAGAATCGGATAATCGGATTCCTTTCCTTTCCACCATGACAAAAGGTCTAAATTGTGATAATCCTCGGATTGAAAAGTGGAAACAAAATCTGTTCCACTGTACCTTTCGAGCTCACTTGAAGGGGTGTTACCCCTTTGTCGTTTTGCCGTTTCATTACGAACGGTATTAAATAAACTAAGAAGCGGATCACGAGGTCTACTACTCGAGCTTGATGCGCTCGTGCTCGTATGTATGTTTATATTAGGACCATATTTATTTAAATAAAATTCATACATACTTTGTAAACTTTTTTGAAAACTTTTTTTTGCATCATTTGAAAAATTTGGATCTTCTTCATGAATATCCAAATTATCATTTATTTCGTCTATCAAACATTCAACTCCCGTAACATTCAAAATTGGGTTTAAAGCAGCGGCACAAGTAAACACGGGTGGTAAATCTTTAAAATATTTCTTTAATTTGAGTTTCATTGGACTTATCATTTCTTCAAACATTTGGTTTTTCATTTCAAAATTTTTTAAATTTGACGTCATCAAATACAATTCTGGTAACACCAATGGACTAGTAGGATAATAAACCCCTGATAATTTTGTAGTGGCGGTTTTAAAAGCTTCAAGAAAATCTTTTAAATCTTGAATATTCTCCCAAGCTAAGTCCGAAAATTGTTCGGCGTAACCACTTTCACAAAGACTCGTATGAAATGTTTGTAAAGTTGCTCTTTGTTTTAAAGCACTTTCAAACATTTTAAAAGTGGAGTTCCACCGAGTAGGTACATCCCAATTAGGACCATAACAAGGTCTGTTCGTATCTTTACACAATTTTTTGTAATCGGTAAATGTTTTTCTACTTTTTTTAAAAACATCATGTATCATATTTCTAAAACCATATTTGAAAGTTTCAAGATTCGGTGAAGAAAGACCGTCTTGCACCGCTAAGTTAATAATATGTGCTACACATCGACTGTGGAAAAATATACCATTGCAAAATGGTGTGTATTTTAATTTTAATTTTTCCACTGCAGCAGTGTTGTTTGAAGCATTATCAAATGCTATTGAAAATAGTTTATTTTCCAACTTAAATTGTGTTATTACGAAATCTAATAGTTGAAACAAATATTCAGCCGTATGTGGATACGGGAAAAGTTCAAACGCAATCGTACGTTTCATTATTTGCCACGAAACGGGATCCACCCAATGGGCGGTGACGCAAATATACGATTCCGGTAAACCATGAGGTGCAGACCAAACGTCTGTAGTTAAGTTTACACCAGTGTTTAGGTTTTCAAAAAATAAGATCAAATCATTTTTTGCCTTATTCCACATTTTTAAACAATGACGCCTTAGCGTCCTTCGACTTACATGATTATAACGAGGCTGAAGCGTATCTCGAATCATGTTTGTTAAACGAGGGTTGTCGAAATGTCCAAATGGCAACGCCTCTTGAATCACGAACTTCGCCATTCTATCACGAACCTCGTCTACGTTGTAGTGAAAAATTCCACCATCATTACTGATTTGTATTTGTTGACTTTCTGGATCATTCTTCAACGCCTTGCAAAATGGTTTGGTAATATGTTTCTTCAAACTCGTGTTTGATTCTTTTGCAAGAAGCATACCACAATACTTGCAACAAGCCTTTTGAGACCCATCACTCATCTCAACTAAATCCCAGTTACACCATATTTCCATGCTCCTACTATGCGTAAGAACACGGACAACTGTAACTTCGGTGTTAGAACCTTGACCAACAGAAGATGTAGAGTGAGCCATTGCTTTAACAAGGTTATACTTGTTTAAAATACGAGTGTTGAAAAAAATGGATCGCGAAACAAAGAGTGTAAAGCAGTCGGGTGTACGAAACGAGAGCGTTTTTTGCTTAGATTGTTCGTTTTCAAGTGTGTAATCAAACTAAACCAAGCCACAACAATTTATACTAAGTTTTGGACCAAAAAACATTAAAAAAACGGCTAGAAATCGGTCCAAACGGCTAGTTCAACGGCTAGAACTCGAATTTTTTGTTAAAACGGTCAAAACCGGGTTCTAGCTACCGGGTTGGAACCGGTTCGGGTTGGAACCGGTTTGGACCCGCCTGAAAATTTCAAATTCGAAACCGGTTAGGAACCGGTGGGTTCTACCGGGTTGGAACCGGGTTGGGGGTAGACCGGGTTGGAACCGGGTCCGGTTCCGGGTTGAACCCCGGGTTCGGGTTTGAAACCGGTTTTGATGCCCACCTCTACCGGAGACTCCTTCGGAGCAGTCTCTCTGTCCCAAATGGGATAGGGCTAAGGTTTGTGTCTATCCTTCCCCCAGACCCTACTAAAAAGTAGAAATATACCGGGTTTGTTTTGAAGTGAACAATTTTACTCAAGCAGACCAAAGACTACATATGATACCATAAACAAATATTATATGATACAAGTCACTTTCCCATCATTTTTTTTACATTTATTCATTCACAGGCATTTTACATATGTTCATTGAATATTTACATGTGTTCATCGAATCAAACACCAGCAGCAACACTCATGGCATTGAGTTCAATATGTTGTTTACCATTGCTTAGAGGATGCACAATAAAAGTAGCATGCGCTTCTTGAGAAGAAGACAGATCATCACCTCCACAAGAAGCAGATACTGACCCAATCATAGGTTCTCTCTCATCTTCTGAAACAATTTCCCATTCTTCTTTTACTGAAATTACTTCCTTACCCTTGTTGTCATGGTGCTTTTCGATCTCAAATAAAGTTGGTAGGATGACATAATCATTTACAGGGTTGTAAAACGGATCATGATCCGCCTTGAGCCAGTGCCTGACTATCCGGAACAGGTGCTTGTCACATAAGATCCCTCGGTGTTCACCTGGGATACCAACCCTAGCTTCTGCGTCAAGCCCATCAGCCTGTTTCATAAAAAAAAATGTCCGCAAAGTAAAAGGCTGCTAATATCAAAGGGTATTTACCCAATGATCACAAGGTAAATGTTGTCATGTGGTAACAAAATGGTGGAAAATTGTTGTTTCAAAGAACAAAAAAATCATGATGGCACCAGCAGAATGGTCATTAGTCAGTTTGACATTAAGATGGTAGCATACCTTGGCTGATTCTGCAGGTACCGTCCCATCGCCATCAACATTGATATAAGTTGCCTGTTAAAAAAAAAAAAAAAATACTTAATGCAGGCCACAGTAGTTGTAGTGTTCATGTTGATGATATAACTCAAGATGGCAATTTTGACCAATTATCCATAAACCAGTTAATTTGTGTTTTACTTCGCCTCTGGCAAGTCAAAATACTAAATTACAAAAAGCGAGGAGATGTCTGCACCAACGTCAAACATCATCAACGAGAGATATTTAAACCATATAAAACCTCATGACTTTATTCCACTATTTGACTATGATAGTAATAATAGTTTTCTTGATCATGTTTAAAATATTAATTATTTGTAAATTTCAAAAAGGAAAACAAAAGGAGTTTGCAGACAGCCAATCGGCCAAACCTGTTTTAGCTGATTCTAAATCATCTTGGCTCTTCAAAATAATAGCATTAAATCTCCAAACAGTAAAAAAACTAATAATGTTATGTAAAGAATCATTACATCAAGCAATGGTAATTCCTGCAGGTCCAAGATGGGCGAGTCCACGCTTCCATAACTGCACAAGACATGGGGCCCACAAGCTAAAATCAGCCATCAAAATAACAGTCTAACAGATACTATCTGATTTTTTAAGTTATTGTACTTTATTTTTATTTTTGCAGAAGGGGTGCTTTAATTAAAAGAGAAGAAAGCTATACCAAACACTCTGGGGCGTATCGAGACCAGTGCCATAGACATTATAAAACTTAACATTTGGCGGAAGTTTGGCTGAAGACAAGATCTCCCGTGTTTTATTAGCCCATTGTAATATCTCTTTGTTAAAGGGTAGAGGGATATCCACTCCTTCATAGCTGAGCTGTAAATGTATGACCCATGAGTAATTTGTGTGCTATGATAAAATTATACACACAAAAAAGAAAAAGAAAAAGAAAAAAACCTCATTCATTGAAAGAGCCTGAGTGAAAATTGAAACTGCTTCAATTGGGGTGAATGTCTCCAGGATAGCAGCAGAGTTGCCATTACCATCCTGAATTTCCTTCCATATTTGTAACAGAGGAGCATGTTCCCATTCATAGTCCAGACATGCCATCAATTCATAAATGGATGGACATTCAATCAACTATCAATGCAAGACCATGGTATTAATGAAATGAGGCTACAAAAGATAACAATGTTTTACTTTATAAAAAGTAACTTATTTGGGGATTATATAGACCACATACCAGCTGATGCATACTCCACTTAGATACAAAAAAGTATGCTTCCCAACCCTCCACAAATGACATCCCATTCATCAAGGTAGATGTTACATATCCAGGTGCACCTGCCAGTTAGCCATATTTGAATCAGAATAGTTTACGTCCAATGATTAGATACGCACAAAAAATTTAACAAAATTTTAATTTTATTACAAATGTAAATACTAAAAAATATATCTGAAATTACATAATAACTTGATAACTTAAATATCATTCTTGAGCTTCTAGGTTTTTTAGAATGAATAGGTCCTCAATACAAAATAGCTACTTACCCTGAAACGGTGCAGTAATTGCTATCCAACTCTTAACATATTTCTCAAAAATCTGCAAAAGAGTTTTATATAACATGGTTTACACACAATCAAAAAAGATAAATAAAACAGGAACAAGAAGAACAAAACATACATCACTGTGCAGGCCCATAAAACATTTTACTAGAAGGCCGCCCATCGAGTGAGTAATTACGTTTATCTTTTTCCCTCCAGATGCAGTATAAATTGCATCCAACTTTGCAGCAAGGCGATCCATCGTTTCTTTAAGTCTAAAATACGTACACATAATGTGTTTACATAAAAATAACAATTACTGATTCATTGTCATATAGAGCCAGTTCTAAAGACAGCTGCACAATTATCTTATAGGATATTTTCTAGAAAAGAAATTAATACATTAAGTCATTAACTATAATAAAATTCATAATACACAAAAATGTGATGGGGATTAAATCCCGACTCATTTTGAACTGTTTTAGAAGGAAAAAAACTTGCTTGTTTTGACTTGTTACCAATCTGCCGTTTTTGCGATCTCTAGAAGATGCATTGAAACCACATATTGCATTAATCAAGTGCTTGACATAAAACATATTAGATGCAGTAAAAAAAACCTAAAAACAAACGATTCACCAAGTTTTTAGTTGCATGATACATATTTTATAGCATAGCAATGGGCTACCCACAGTAAACAATCATCATCTATTTCATTTATGACCACACAAGAAATTCTATAAAAGATATGCTTAAAAGCTACAATTATTAAACAAAACAGAGAAGAAATCAAGACTGGTTTTTCATTTAGCAATGAAACCAGAGATGCAATGAAGAAAGAAAATGTAAGCTTTGAGCATACAAATAAATAATATGTCCATCAAAATAAAAAACAAAGATGATGCAGAGTATGAAGCGTATAGTATGATATGATGAAGTTAATAATTTGCTAGTCTTGGGATGCTAGGGTAAATGCTGATTTTTGATTTATGAATTTATTTTATTCACATTGATATATTCACAGATGATTCTGTGGTTGAATCACTTCCATAGTAATTAAGATGGCACAGATGTCAATCTAGAAATCGGTCATAACATGAAGCCAATTTGTTGTTTTGTGCTGTAAAAGCACCGCTATAATAAGGATTCCTAATATAAAGTTGCATTTTCTCTCATCTAATTGTGGTGAGCAAATATAAACAACTTATTTTAGATATCAAAAGATATATCATGTTGTTACCTGTTGCTTTGTCGGAAATCATACCCAAATCCAAAAAGTGTTTTGCCTTCTTGGTATCCCCAGCTAGTCATTTCATTTATCATGTCATGGAAATAGCATACACTATCACGCCCAATAACCTGCCAAAACAGGATATTCACATAAAAAATACAGATAAAAAGATCCATATTAGAGTAAAGGTTTCCATGATTTGTTGGATGGAATCACAAGCATGCTATGTTACACGGAATCTATGTACATAATAAGATCCCTATATATATATATATACGTGTGTGTGTGTATGTAATACACACACATTTATTTTGTACGTACACACACACACACACATATATATATAGAGAGAGAGAGAGAGGATGTTCAATTTGTTAGGTGGTTAACAAGGCTGGAGTCTTGACATAAAGCTTTCTGGTGATTTGGGATTGTTCTGACAGTTCCTTGTTCAATGTTCAACAAGTTACCCTCATCTCCCTTGGCTTTGCCTTTGCTAATCTACAAAACTGCCTTCTGTATGATCAAGGGACTGTTAACTTCTGTTAAGGACAACTGTTGCCCTCTTGTTCCTGTCCTGAGGCTATCAACAGCAACCACAACAGCAGGTAACATCTTCTGTTCTGGTTTCTGGCTTTCAAATAACAGCAGCAACGGCTGCAGTTAGGTTCCTGGAGAAAACAGCAGGTTCTTCTTGGGTGGTGGCACAAACAGAAACAATCATGATAAATAGAAAATTAAACAGGACACAAGTTTTAGCATGGTTCAGGCTAAACTCACCTGCATACACAGGCTGCAAAATAAATTAAATGTTGTGTACATGTGTAGAAATGTGTGGAAACAGGCTAGCGATTAGCCTCCACAAACATAACTAGTAAAATCCCAATCAATAGTAGGTTTGAGGAGGATAAGATGAGGGCAAGCCTCACATCTGTTCTATGGGATAAAGGGGCTAGCCTCCACACTATGTTCTAATTGTTCTACAATTTGATTGTTTGTTCATGGCAAACGGCTATTGTTTAGGCTATATCACAATCATGAGGACTGCCCATGATAATTGAACTATCTTTGATCAGTTTATTATTAAGCAAGAACTTTGAGCTTAGTGAAACATAAACATAAAATGTAGCATCATCATCTCGTAACTGATAGTAGGATAAGTCTCAAGCCAACATCGAAAACAGGATTCAATAGTCCCAACTATATCTCGGTCCTGTTAAAAACTCAGCTCAAAGGCATGCTAATCACGCCACTTTCTAAAGCTCAAAGCCTCAAATAAAACGCCATCACAAAATGGAAACTTATGTTCATCCAATACGAACTGTGTTGTTGAATGCAATAGGTGCACTAAAGATGCAAAGCTCACGCTCATGACCCAGGTGCAAGGCGTATAAAAAGTGATAGCCTAAGAAGAAGAAAAAAAATCATATATATATATATATGTTATGCATTTAAAGTTAATACTATTTCACAAACCAAATGTTCAAAACCAAAACCAAATGTTCAAAAACTAAAAACCAAATGTTCAAGACCAATACCAGGGTTTTTAAAAGTAATACTAAAACCATAAGAAGAAAAATTTTAAAGTAGTAAAGACCATCATTAATCATCAAGATCATCACCAAAGATAGTCACATATATTCGGATTTAGCTAGGAAAAAACTAACATGTTTCCCCGTTTGTACTTGTTAGCAGAAGAAGCAGAATTGGAGCACTTGATATGAAGAAATAGAGTTGGTATGCAGATAATTACATAGAATTTATTCCATATATGTTAATTGCCATATTTTTCTAAGAATAGCTTTCGGATAAAATCAAAACAAATCCAAAATAATTGGAACCAAAATTTAAAATATCCAAAAATAAATAAATAAATAAATAATACTTTTTTTTCAAAAAAAAATAAAAATAACATGCGCCTTTATGCCCTTACGTCTGCATCAAAGCCCATCGCCTATTGTGGCTTTTGTAAAAAAAAAAAGAAGCACAGATCAACGCCTAGCCCTGCGGAGGCGTTTTTTCTGGGCTAGGCTTTATTTCAAGGCCTAGGTTCAAGCCTTAAGGCATTTGACAACACATAATACGAATATAACAAGCAAACCATAGTTATCAAATGCATAAGGCGCCCTCAAGGCGATTGGTCCCCGCCTAGGGCCTTAGGCGTTACGCGCCAAAAAAGCGGGGGCCTGAGAGAAAAAAAAAGCGCCCTTTCCAAAAAAACTATAAAACATATAATAAAATAAAAAATAAGACTAGAAATCCAAAAGTTCTCACTAACCAAACACAATGTTCAAAATATCAAATAGCAAAATCATCCCAAATGAAAAAATCCCTCAAAACCAAAAAAGTTTAAACTTGAAAACAAAACGTTCATAAAATAATAGATAATATTTCTTCATAACCAAAGTGGCGCCTAACTTTCCTAATTATGTTAACTCATAATTAATTAATATATTTTTCATAAATTAAAAAAAAAAAAAGTTTCCAAGTGGCGCCTGAGTTTCCTAATTATCAAAAGCGGGATTTTACAGCCTGGCTTCAAATTGGCGCCTAGGCGCTCAAGGCTCGCTTTTAATAACTATGAAGCAAACTTATATGGCAGACAAAACTGTCATTTTAAGAGCATCTAAAATTCATACTTTGCAAATCACAAACAGTTTAGTTTTAAAAATGAACACATAGTGTGCATAATGCATGATGTGGTGTTGGAAGTGCATCACTACACTCATAGTTATTGATAGCGAATAGCGGTAAATAGCGATAATGTACCTATATGCTATGTAGCGAATAGCGGTAAATAGCGACCGCTATTTCGTGTTTAGCGATTAAATAATATAAAACTGAATAAATAATTATAGTCATCTAAAATAGCCAACAAAATAAACATTCATAGTTTTACACCACTAAATAATTATAGTCATTAAATAATCAAGTTTCAACAAATATCAATGGCTAATTTTTAAAGGGAAAAAACGTAATTAAAAAAAAAAGAAGTTATGAACTGTTCATAAATTGAACTGATTAATATATGGAGTCTATAGTTCACACTTCACACCCTTCACACTTCACACTTCACACTGGTTCAAACTTCAATCGATCGATCAATATTTGGTAATTGATACTGTCGGCTGAAATCAGAACTCCTCAGTGGGTCGTCGTCTTCTGTCTTCCGTCTTCCTCACTTGTCGGCTGAAATCAGAATCAAATTCAAGTCCTTCTTCCTCGGCCGTCGTCTTCCTCAGTCGTCGGCAACCAGGTGTCCAGCAATTAGCCCCGTCGGCGGCGGCTGAAGCTTCCTCGCTACTCGCACCAGTCGGTATCCTCCTCAATTCGACTTTTTAGGGTGTAATTCCGGCGGACATATCAGGTATTTAAAAAGAAACAAAAGAACAGACGCTCGCTACTTACGCTTTCTTCCCGCTAAACCCTAATAGCGGGTCATTGCCGCTTCGCCACATAGCGCGCTATAGCGGTCGCTATAGCCGCTATCGATAAGCTTGACTACACTTGATTGATGTGGTTCCATAATGCGTGCTTGAGGCGACGATGTGGCGCACTATACGGTCTATCACAATATGCGCTAATGCGACACAATGATGAAAATGAAACTAAAGAAGAACTTGGTGTGTTTTATGGTGCGAGCAATGATATCATGCTCGATTATCATGATATTATAATTAATTATTAAAGTGTAAAGACTAGTATTTATATGTATATTTTGATATTTAAGTAGACTTAATTTTTAAGAATGTTGTTATGTGTAAGCACGTTTTTATGTTTGAGCAATAATAATAAAAAAAATGCTACCGTAATGAACTTCTTAATATATTTTAATAACAATGCATCACATACGTGATGCATGCACATCTTGCATCAACTTTTGGCACTAGAACACATCAGAGCGCATAGCACATTTTTAAACCAAGTTAATAAAGCCATTAAGGGCATTTCTAGATAGAAAAAAATTAAAAATTTTGAAAAAATATTGGAATGACATGCAAATTTGAAATTTAGCTAATTCAATGTTTCAATTACCCTTCATGAACAAAGTTTAAAACAACTGAATGTAACAGTGATTCGATTTATATCCAGATTTTTAAGGAATGACTGCATTACTTTACACATACAAAGATACAAGGTAATTGCTGGATATCTAAGTCATAATAGAATCAGTCTCTCCTAGTGATACAAATAAAAATGAAAAACAAAAGAAATTTATTCCTATGAAACCAAAGTGAGAATACATGAAGAGTCAATAGGCCCCGTGAAGAATCACTCTCTCTCCATAAAGTAATATGCTTGCTGAAATGCTAAATAATTCTAGTAAGGGATAAGGAACAAGACTCGTAATGTGTAGAGGTCATTCTTTTAAACCATTTACTCAAGTTTCATAGTTTCATTTGGTTGTGGTATGAAATCACTAGGGATACAGATTTGATAGTCGGTTAGAAGATGAATGTGTATGATAACTAGAAAAATGCTGCCTATTTTGTGCCTTTGGTTTGAGTAATATTCAAAAATGAGTACCTGGTTTGTTATCTTAGGGTAGAAAGGGAAAAATGCTAAAACAAACCGGTAGAGTGGGTAGGGTAATAAAAAAAAGGAGTTTGGGTTAAACAATAAATGTGAATAGATGGCACTAGATACCTAGAAAGAATCAAATCCCGCACTCCTTTGATTTAGATGATTCACATGCATATCTAGAGATAATTCATATTAACATTCTCATTCCTTTATGCCAAGCACACCTACTATCATTTCCGTTTTATCAAGTCATGTAAACCAACTACTATACCCATTCCTCAAACCAAACACCCCCATTGGTCTTGGTTTCTGAGCAAATAAAGTAAACGGGAAACTATTCAGATTATTTGTAAACACACACATATACATGCATACATAATAAATACATACATACGTACATATATATATATATATACATATATATATATATATACAGCGATTGTATCATGTGAAAAATCAATCTTATAGAGGAAACCCTTAAAATAACTGAGACACTATTCAGATCTTTATACACACACATATACATATGTACATATATATGTGTATGTGTGTGCAGGGATTGTATCTTGTGAAAACTCAATCTTAAAGAGAAAATCTTAAACCTTATGTAGTTCCTCCATTTGGAATCTTGAAAATAAATACCTGGTTTACATTAAACCACATTAAAATTGATTCTTTTACTTAAATCCCATTTTTATTCAACTTTAATGTGGACCATCTATTAATTTTCAAGATTCCAAATAGAGGGCCCCGAAAGGGTTCTCTCCTTAAAGATAGAGTTTTCACATAATACAATATATATTACACACACACACATACACACACATCTACCTATTATAATAATGGAGTATTTTTAGAAGACATGTGACACGTTCTAGTGAAATCTGATTATTTTTTTCCCGCTTCTCTCTCCAGATAAATACTAAAATCTTTAATAATTAAATTATATAATTAAATATCAATAAATATAAATCTTCTTATTCCAATAATTACTAATTTATTATAATTTAATAAACTATAAAAATATTTCAATTATATCTTATCTTAGAATAAAAGTTTATAATTATTAAATATTATTATTAATTGATGTTGATGAATTATATTTTTTAATTATTAAGCCCGTGTAATACACGGGTTTTTAAGATAGTATATGTATACACACACACACAGATATATATATATATATATATATATATATATATATTCATATTCATAATAA
Source organism: Mikania micrantha (assembly GCA_009363875.1). Classification (NCBI taxonomy): domain Eukaryota; kingdom Viridiplantae; phylum Streptophyta; class Magnoliopsida; order Asterales; family Asteraceae; genus Mikania; species Mikania micrantha. The sequence goes on along the minus strand of SZYD01000497.1, from coordinate 24,969 downwards.
AAATGTGATGAGAATAATGATTATTAGGTGGGCATATTTAATAGTTCTCATATGTGTATAACTTAACCAATTCATATACAATTAAGCAAATGGCCCCATTCTAAATTATAAAAGCCAACTATGTTACGAATATTATTATTTTTTTTGAACAACAAAGGCTCGTTCACCCGGAATCACCCTAAAATATGGATCATCCTTCCGCCCAAAGAACAGAGCATGATGGCTTGACCCACCTGCCTAGGAGGAAACCCACAACTAGAAATACCCATGGCTCAACACAGAGCAATATTTTCTCTAGTCAAGACTCCAACCCAAGACCTCTCATAAAGAGACGTCAATGGACTACCATAACCTCTCACATCCATCTTTTTATAAACTTAATAAACAAACAATAATGAGGTATGAAAGATATGAAGCAATATGTATTGTACAACACAGCTAACAAGCCTAACATAAGTACCATAGATACAAAGTGAAGATGATTTAGTTATAAGTATTGAAGAACACACCATATCAGGATCTAAGCAATCAATTGCATAGAGACCATCTCTGTCTTCAGGAACAACGATGCTTATGTTGGGATCCAATGACAAAGTTTTACCTGGTTAACAGCAAGCCAATGACTCAATAAGTATATAAAACAATGAAAAATATCTAAAAACAACATAATAGATGTCTATCTACGAAAAAAGAACACATGACAGATGGATAAAGGCATGTATTGGATAGTAACCATCACTGAGATATCACAGGCTCACAATTGCAAGATATTTTATGGGCCTGCTGACTTATGGAGTTAGTTTTCCTCCCTACTCTCTATTGGCTTATAACTGCCATTTTTTATTACACTCAAATGAATTATTTGGAAGCATCCAAATATTCCATAAATGTAATGAATCCATAAGCAAGACTCTTAAGGAGGTAGTTGAATGCTTGTGAAAACTGATTAATTTTGCTTATGACAAGACTAATTTAATTATGTTATGAAGAAAAGTTGCCGCACAAATATTGATTTTCTGGGGCATGTATATTTTCACATAGCAACTAACTTTCACTTAATCTGTAACTTGGTCGCAAGAAGCCAGAAATTTTTGGAAGCTTAATAGTTCTTACAATCGCTTCTAATTCAAAAAACTCTAAGTTGAAACTAAGACGTCATTAATAGTCAAATGTTTCCAGATTACCCTCAAAGCACCAGAAAGAAAACATAATGACGGAGAACAAAGAACACGAAGTTACCACTTTCAGGATCGAACTTGCACCAAAGTTTGGCACGAAATTCACGATCAGCTTCCCAAATCCGAACCCAAACTCGCTCTTCTTTCCCCGTTTCACCATCTTTAGCGTTCAAAATAGAACCAGCAATCCCAGGCACAATAAGAACCGGATCAAGATTCGGATCAACGTACGGCTCTGGTTCCTTGAGAATCCTCAACCATGCCTCCACCGCTCGAATTACATCATCCAACAACACCGTCATCCTAAATTCCAAATTTTAAATTATCGCACCCACCAAACTCAACTCTCCTGTTAATCGATATCAATAAGCCTGATTTGCTGCAGATTGTAATGGTGAAATTGCTAATCGTAGGGGGATTGATCGAGTTGATTTATCAGTGGATGAGATTTAGGGTTTGTATGTTACGTGTTTAAGGATGATGCCGTGAAAGCTACGTGGAGAAGATAACGCCGAGAGTAAGGAAGACGAATCTGCCCTTTGTCAATAGATTCAACAACTAATACAATTTTTTATTCCCCTCAATTTTCATGTGTATCCAACTAACCAATGATCATCCGTGGCTGCCAATTATTAGGTTCGGTTTTTGAATATCAAAAGCCGAACCCAAAATTTCGGTTTCGTTTTTTTAGTTATTCATTTGGTTCAGTTTTTCGGTTCCGGTTAAAAACGAAGAAAATATGTTTCTTGAATAAAAGTATGTTATTTGATTTAATTTGTTGCCTAATTTCCTGATAAAATCTAAGCTAAAATATAGATTAATTAATACACATACATAAATTAACATTTTGCAAAGTTTATAAATAAAATCACAAAATTTAAAAATGAATTTTTAAGTTATGAAAGTTGGCTGATAAACTAATTAGTAACAGGCTGCCACCGATACTTCAAATTAAGTATAGTGATAAATCTTAAACTCTGAAAACCAAGAAAGCGAGCAGTCAAAATGACATTTTACAAAATTTAGTAATGAAATCTAGAAAGTAAGATTTAAAAGTTTTGACGTTATGTATAAAGATAAACTATAAACTTTGAAAATATGACAAAATCACTCTGACTATCTACAAAGTTTTGAGATAAAACATAAAATTTAAATGAGTAAATATAAAAACTTTGACATTAGGTGTAGACTATAGACTCTAAAAACACAAGGGATTAAAGTGACATTTTACGCAGTTCAAAGATAAAACCGATAATTGAGCGTGGGGATAAATTTTAGGATAAAAAATCTTAAAGGTATCAAAATAACCTTCTACAAAGTTTACGGATGAATCCTAAAAGTTTTCACATCGAGTTTAAGGATAAATTCGAAACTCAAAAAAACTTGATGAAGACAAAGTGACCTTATTAAAGTTTAGCAATGGAACAGCATATTTTATAAGTGAAACATAAAATTTTTAATATTAAGTATAATGATTGTCACACCCAAACCGACGGTGGAATACGTCGGGACGTGATTTGTCATTGTTCAAAAGCTCATGGTGCTATGTTAAAGTTTTAATATTTAAGACATCCATATTAATTTATTCAAACAAAACATTCAATAATATTGAATAGCATACAATAGTTCAAAACAATTTACAAATGAAAATACTAAACAATGATTTAATTAACGAGGTCCTCTAAACCTAATCTATGTCTTCGTCATATATCTTCATCTTGACCTGTTTTATATGTAAAATGAAAGGGTCATCTATTTGCATAGTTGGTGTGCAATTCAAAACAGTTTACTATAATACGTATAAAAAGAGGCAAAACTATTAAACTAAATAGAACAAGATCTAAAGCGTATGTAAGTTGCAGGTAGCACAAATCAAGAATCCTAACAAGTGATATTACAAAGCTTAAATCAAGACTAGCTAGGTCATTGATTTAAACAATGTAAATCATGATGTTTAAGTTTATGTTTGTGTACATTTCACATTTTTGATACAAGACATAAGTTATTACGAAGAATGTAGCAACATTCTTAGGCTACTATGTACTAGTATTTGTCTGATGTATGAAACGTCTTCTAACATAATTCCCACATAGCAATTAGCACATAAGTTCACATAGCATCTAAATCATGTCTACTAAGCTTAAGAGTTCGCATAATGTATATGTTTTTGACTCTATGAATATGTTTTTGCATAACACATATGTAATATCCCAAAAAGTTACAAAATGTAAAAAGGGGGTAAGAATTAACTCACATTAATGGTACTCAAGAAGACTAGTATAATGAAGAAGAATCAAGATCAACAGTTGTATAAACTATATGCCCTGAGATTTGAGTGTGTGTGGCGAGACAGCAACTCTCAAAGGAACAAGTATACGATCCGAATACAAACGTGGTGCAACCTAGTCAAACGAATGCAACGAGGATGGGTAAACATTATGCTAGGCATAACTAAATGAGTGGACATCATAGGCCGGACTCATTGGCCTAACGAGCCTCTACAAGACTACGACGACCTCACAACCGCATTCATTTAGTAATTTTGGAGCAAAATTATATATTGATTTAGTGATTTTGGTTATGTTGGTTGTTTAATGTAACATCACTGTATTTCAGGCACTTCATTACATAAATACTTGTACTGTTAAAGCCTGATATGATAATTGATGATTACTATGAATTATTGGATGTTATTATTGTTATTGGTATACATATTGAGAACAGATAATTATAGCATAAACTATGGGAAGTTTAGTTGAAATACAACTAAACAGAACCAGAGAGTTTATTGCAGTTGAACTCACATGATATGGGATAGTTGATTTGGAATGGTAGTGGGATAGGATTCTATAACCAAGGATAGGCAAGGGTATAATCATGGTCTATCAAAGAGGTGGTGGGATGGCGGCTGAGGCAGTTGTGACTGACCTCTACGTATGCCCTATACATAAATCATCTTCGGTTTATCATGATTATATCAGTGTTGAGGCTCTGGTGAGGAGAATCCGAGGTTGTGGTTTTGAATGACTAGAGATATGAGTTAGTTATTGTTTGGTTACTAAACATAATCAAGGACACATGGTCATGGTTTATCGAAATGGTGGTGGAACGGTGGCTGGATAGGTTGCGACCTACTCCTACATATGCCCTATACATAAGCTTATTTCGGTCTATCATGGATGTGTCAGTGATATGGTTTAGTGGGAGTTGGATTGGGAAATTATAATATTAAAGATAATAAAATAATGAAAACGTTGTTGGAAATGATTACGCGATGGTGAGGTTACGAACATAAATTAAACGCGAATATTATTTCAGAAATATTAACTTGATAATATATTCGCGTGGGTGACGATTCACACGAATATAATTATTAAGAATAATATATTGAAACGATATTCCATAAATCGTAAATCGAGTTGAACTACGATACGAGCGTTGGATTCGAAAAGGTGACGATCTTTACGAATACGTACGTGAGTAACACGTTTCGACGAGATAACAAAATAATATCTAACGATATTAAAATAAGAAAAAGGATTTAAAAACGTTTATTAGGAATCACGACCTAAGACGTATTTGGACAAATCGTTTATTAAACAAATGATTTAACGAAACTTTAACGAAATCATTTTACGAAGTAACGTTAATTAAAAATCATTTTTATTAAACCAAAACTTAATTATTAGATGTTTTATGCTTTAAATATATTTATACGAGAAAACCAAGCATTTAATAATCTTTATCGCGATATAAACGAGACCGAGCACAGGGGGAATACGCGGGTTATTAATGAAGAAGACTCCTTCTTTTTCTTTCATTTCTACAAACCCACTCTCTCACTAAAACACCCAATCCGTCCATCCCTATATTCTCTCTCTACCTTCTCTCTACAAGATCTCCTTCATTTCTTAATGGTTTTTCAAGATCTTGGTGTCCAAATGACCGTGTGATCGAGGAGAACAAGAACCCACGAAGAAACTCATCATTTGGTCACGATTCGAAGGTAAATCAAGCAATTACCTTTCGGTTTTTCGTTATAAAGTAACCGGTTTATACCACCTTCTTAAACAATTTCCACATATGGAAACCTTTAAAATAACCTAGTATGAGTGTGAGGATGCCATAAACGAACCTGCAACAGCTAGGATTCGATGATAGTGATGATGAACAGGAACATGGTGCTGAGTTCGTGAGTACAGATCAGCCGAACCCTAGGGGTGGCTGAACCTTCGGTGCTGGGCTAAGGTAGCCGAACCCACTAGGGGTGGCCGAACCTCATGAAGGGCTGACCTTAGATGGGCGAACCCAGTAACTAGCCACGAACCAAGGGTGCGGCGAACCTCCATAAGCCACGAAACCAGGACTGCCACGAACCTCAAGGCTGCGAACCTTCTCTCGAGCGAACCTGGGGGTAGAACCGAACTCTTGTACAACCGAACCAGCTGCTGCGAACCTACATGGGACCGAACCTACTTGCTGATGACGAACCAGGGATGGCGAACCCATGCATGGCCGAACCTTAATGCCGTGGCCGAACCCTTGTCAGCAAACCTAGGACCTACGAACCCTAGGCTAACGAACCTAGGGGTTGTGACTATGATATAGCCAAACCTAGGGTATAACTAGACCCTAAGGTTCGCTGGTTTTATAGCTAACAAAAACTTAAGCGTCGGAAGGAACTAAAGATTTTGGGAAATTATGGGTATCCATGCATGCAAGTTGAATTACAAGGTTCTCCACCTTTTCTCTCTCTAGGACATAAGGACTAGAAACTATGGTTTATATACATCAAAAACATTTTCATATAATTAATTTAAGTGTGGATTCTTAAACACAAAGTTTAATTTTAAATAAATTAGATGCATGGTGATCGAGGTAATTAAATATACATGCATGTATAAATACGCGTACGATTAAAGATATCACTCTTTATCATACATATTCATGAGGGTACGCCTGGTATATCAAGACTTGTTTATCACCATTTGATAAATAAAACTAATAAGTTTAGATGACCTTCTTATGATAATCATTTATAAAACCTGGAGTGTTACAACTTAACTTAGGACAATAAACTAAGTTAACGAGAAATTTAACAAATTAAAAGTAAACACTCATGGACACTTAATTGAAATGAAACGCATATACTCATGATCACGCAACACGCGATAATTACAGGTTGTTGAAGTGTTTTGATTTCTCTTACGTGAGCGCGCATTTTACAAGAACACTAATTCTAAGGAATTTAGGTGAGTTCTCATAACCTCCTTTTTAAACCATTTTGCTTTTAAACTCGAAGGTGGAACATGTATACCAATTTAAAAATATTATTTTGATAAAACATGGGTGACACCTGGTTTATCATTATAATATTCATACTATTGAATCATTATTGATTATGATTGATATGGATGATTGCATATTCCATGAGTCATTGTTGGTTGAGTTGACTTAGGCCCTCCGCGATGATTGAGTTACTGTTGGTGAGTTGACTAACGTCCTCCTCAGTGATTCCACTGTTGGTTGAGTTGACTGCGGTCTTCCGTAGTGCATGAAGACACTTATAGGAATATCGTTGGTTGAGTTGACGTAGGTCCTCCGCAATGATTCCGCCGTTGATTGAGTTGACTAAGGTCCTCCGCGGTAACTTATATTGAGATAATTATGGTGATTATTGTTTGACTAAAATGATTTGTGATTGGTTGAGAGTGGTTGAACATATGTGGTTAATTATTTGAGATTATTTGAATTATGTGCTTGTTGTGTTGTGTTTGTGTGTTGGCAGTGTTGGATTATCTTGCAGGTGCACATGTGGATTTTCTCGGGAAATTATAAACTCTCACAAACCAATTATAAACTTTTATAAACATTTTTGAGACATAAAAACTTATGATTTCTCACCAACTACTTCGTAGTTGACACTTGATTTTCTACATGTTTCAGGGAACGAGGAGAAGTAGGTAGAGCAGGATAGCTCTACATCTTTTGGACATCATCACTTAGGGTCTTGGACTTAGCTAAAATAACTGAAATTCTGAAGATTAGAGTTTAGTTAGTTTAGCTAAATCTTTTGTGTAATTGTTGTAACTATCTCATGATGAACATGATTTTTGTGTAATTAATTTGGTTGATTAATTTATATGTGATGATTTAATTAGATGCCCACGAGCTTATGAACAATCTACACATCCCTCGTGGCATCCCGACGTTTCCGCCATCGGTCGGGGTGTTACAGATTGGTATCAGAGCCTGGGTTATAGGAAATTAGGTTACTAGAAATGGTTGACCTAGTCTATAACTATAGGATACCTTAGTATGAAATTACTTCATACACTAGTTATTATATTCAGGATTTCATGCTTATGTGTTTACTACATGTAAATTGAACTCCTGCTATATATCTTAATTGCATATGTTACTTGCTGATTATATGATTGATTGTGCCCTGATGACTTGATAAGGACATGCACGTGGTGTATTGTAAAGGTGGTGGGACGGTGGCTGAGGCAGTTGCGACTGACCTCTACATATGCCCTATACATATACCATTTACAGTACATCGGGTGGATGTCAATATTGAGGAATAAAGGAACTACCCGAATTACTGATCCGATCATTTAATCCAACTAACCAAGGCAAAGTGGTCGATTGCAAAAAAAAATAAAATAAAATTTGATAGCGTAAGTTTTCGCCCCCTTTCGAACTTGTCAAGCTCCGTCACTGATAGAATGTTTTGCTGTCTTTATTATTTCATATAACCCAACACAACATGCCAAACAAATTTGGAATTCATATATAAATCTATACTTCCAATTATTTTAAATATGAAATCAAATTAAAAACCTTAACAATAATATTATTCATGTTGACTTTTTGAATATCCTCCTAAAATTTGTCACCTCGATCATTAAGTTGTCAAATCATAACCGCATCTGAATCTCTCAACTAGTAATGATTTGTGATCAAAAATGGCTTGAACGTCAGTAGAATTCCAAGTCCCTCAATTACATTTAAGATGAAAAATATCATTTGGTCACCTGAAATTGAATAAACGAGTAATTTAATTACTTTTTTTTATTTGAATAATAATAAGTGAAAGTAAAAGGCTCATACCAGGAAGAAATGATGCATTTTGCCTCTTCTGAGACCATGACAAACTACAAATTTAAAGATAAGTAAGACTCAACTTAATATGATTACAAGTCTTGTTTACTTAATGTCAAAAATAATTAGCTAAAAGGGAAACTTGTCAAGTTGGGCAAACGGGTTGAAAGTCTGGTCAAATTGTATTAAATTGCTTACAGTTTAAATTACTATTTACATAATATAGTTTATAGGATTCAAATCTAGTTCATCAACTATTTAACGATTCAACCCGAGTCTTTTTTTTATCGAATTTACAAATGACCCATTTTGACCGCCACCCGTTTTATCCGCACTTAAATTTGAGATTTTGAAACAAATGAGTACTCACAGTGCTCCTCCACATGCTGGACCAATTGCTTTGCAAATCGACTGCAAAGTCATGGCAATACCATTTGCTGCACCTCTTTGGTGTTGATCCTAATATCCATGTACATTTGTATAAAATACATCTCTTTGATTATTTTCTATATCTCATGTTGTAAAATAAACTAAAACTACATAAACAAAGAAGTGAATCATATTACCACAGCTTTATTTTGCAGTATGAATGTCCCAGTTATGATGGATATCTGGTTAAAATAAGAAATTAAATTGTTGTAATAGATATAAAGTGGAAATGGTAACAACATAGGCAAACAGTTGAACACTAAATCTTCATTTTATAAAGATAATGAAGTTTTTGAGGATACTTTTGAATCATTTTAAAACTTAACTGATAGAACATTCTTCATGATTGATGCAAAATTCAATGTAAAGGTGAGCAAGAATCCAGATAACAATGCGATGTATGGATAAGCAGTGAGTAGAGGTATAGACAGGACCTACATATGCAAGAGATGATGGGTTAACAAGTAAAGCAGCCGATTTATCTATTACTTATTTCCTCATTTATAAGATAGATGCCTTTGACTTTGAAAGTCAAACAAACTACTGCTTTTAAATAATACTCCAACTTTCAAAGTCCAAGAGGAGAAAGTTAGAAGAACAAATAACGTCTAAAGAAAGATTGCTTACTCCAGATATGCGGGCTACCACGATAGGCCCAAATATCCTCTCTACAAATGGATATAATGAAGTCTGGAAAATAAGAAGACCGGCTCCTGAAACAATCATCGATTTTGCAAAAAAATATATAACAAAAAAAAAAACAAAAACAAACTATATATTCTCAACATCAAGTTATGGAGAAAGGTATCAAGTAAACATTTTTTTTTTTGCATTTAATTTTGCATATACAATCTCTAAAAAATTTCATGTTATTTCTGAAAGATCAATGGTTTGTTTGCATTGAAGAGTAAATATCTCCATGTTACACCTTCATCGTAGGCTTGGGAAAGCCTAGAACCAGTTCACCAGATTAAAAGATCCGACCCACCGGATTGGTTGTAGCAACAGGCAAATAAGTGATTTGGCTTGAAATTTTTGTCATGTGAGCAAATTTTGAAATAATTTGGTACATCCAAGTTTATTAGAGGTGTTGAAAAAATAGTTATAAAATTATAAATAGTCTCACCTGTGATAGATAGGACTGTGCCAACATCCTCAGTAGAGTAACTGAGTCCGCCCAAACTCTTCGGGCTCTCAGCCCATAATGAGAAAATCTGTGAATGATAAAAATGAAGATTGTTTTAGAAGTTATGATGGATGAACTTATGAGTTCCTAGCTTTTAAAGTGATTTGACCATCTAAGCCATAGTACTTGACTCTTCATCACTAATAATCAGATATTACATCTACCTCAGTATAAGCCATGTCATGAAGAGAGAAAACACAATAGACAATGATAGAAGACATTAACGGCCAGTTCTTGAGGAGGCTAATCACATTAGAATCTTTTTTTTCATCTGGTATTTCCTCAGAAGCAGACTCCAACTCTCTTTTATGGAAGTGTAAAGTTTCCTGCAGTTTAGAAATTTATTTAAATAAAACTCATGTTAAGAAATGAAATCAGACAAGAATCTATGTTCACAAAAATAAAAAGCTCTAATTGTAATTTACATTTTTAACAGTGGATAACTACAATCATATTTTATTTTCTTTGTCAAATGTCAGATGCCAAACCCATGTGTGATTTCTGTGACATGTTAACTTTGAAGTTTTATGTAACAACCGGTTTTTAATAATGAATGTATTGTAAATAATCGTTAATTGAACGATTGTGATGGTTGTAATTTGAAAATATGTGAGAATTACGTCATCAATGGCAAGAGCACATGTGATCGTTCTAGAAATCCATGTTGAATTGATGATTGTAATTATTATAGGTTGATAGTATGCGAAAAATGGTGAATATGGGCGAAAACCGTGCGCGAAACGGAGTTACGGATTGTCTGGAATCGTGAAAACAAGATAAGATCAAAATTAGACGAAACAGGCGTGGGGCGGTACGCCCCAGGCCAAACCTCTGGCTGGGGCGATGTGCCTGGCGTGTTAAGTCGGCAAAATTGTGTTTTAAGGATCAGATTTCTTCCAGAACGTATTTTTTTCTTCATTTTCGATCTTGTACGCCCAAGAACACTTCTAAACTCTATTTTCAGCCTCCAAACTCCATTTCGAAGCTTTTCAAACATCTGGATCGCACCCAGGAACGTTTCTGCAAGTCTAGATCGCTGTTCTACCAGCAGAAATCTGTCAAATTAGGTAACGGTCCGTTTTATCCTACTAGTTTAATATTATGTGGATTAAATTTAGTTTTGAATGTAATACTATGATTATGGGTATTGATTATTGCCTAGTTGATGACTAGGGATGGTTAGAAACGAAGAATTGGATATTTGGTTGGTGAAATCTTCGTTTTGAAGCCGGGATAATGTCCGGTTGTTATGAAACCATATCATGGTGTGATAACTAGTAGGATGGGTAAATTGTCGTTTTGAAATATATATGGATTATAATCCACAGATTAAACGATGATTATGATGAATTGATGTTAAAATTATTAATAGTTATGATCATAAATGAATTTTTAAATAATAGAATCGATTAAAGATCGTAACTAATATAATTGAACATCAATTATTTGATGAAATGCCTAAGGGAGGCATGGGGTATGATTAATTATAATAATTGACTAAAACTTACTAAAGACAGTAAGATAAAGTCAATTATGTGATAAATTGACTTTGAAGAAGTCAAACCAGTCAAGTGCGTTGAACTTGATTGTATGTGTTATATGTATTGAATATAGTTGTATATGTGTGAATATGCAACTAGGTAATTGGTGGTGAAAATCAAGGGATAAGCCACAGAAGTGGAAAAGAGGTTGTAGGAAGTGAACAACCGTATGAACCAGGTAGGTTACCCAACTTACTGTAACATTACATATAAGTAGTAGAAAGAGTCTACTTGCGTGCTTGAAATATGTGAATGATGTTAAGTATGTGATTGAAATATGGGATGAGAAATCCTTTAGTTTGTGTTTGTTAAGTTTCAATGGGAAACGTATATGCAATATATTTGCATTAGAATAACCGGATGAATCGATGATTAATTAATATGATTTTGGTGTTTATATAATGATGGCGCATAACTTAATTAATGAAACTAATGGAATTAAAAGACCTATGAGAAGGCGTTATTAGTTTCAAAACGAATGTTATGCTTGTGTGGTATGCATAGTATAAATGCATTAAAATTTAGCCGGATGAGCCGGTGAAATTGATTTAATTGAACCACAAATGTGTGGCTAACCGGTAAATCCGGGAACTAAATTGTTGAACCACAAATGTGTGGCTAACCGGTTAATCCGGGAATTGAATTATTTATGACTCCACAAATGTGTGGCTAACCGGTTAATCCGGGAATTGAATTACTTATGACTCCACAATGGTGGATAGCCAGAGGTGCTGGCAATTGTCTAGATGAAAGTACCGGTGGGTGAACATCTTAGACTTAATAATTATGACTCCACAATGTTGGATAGCCAGAGGTGCTGGCAATTTTCTAGATGGAAGTACCGGTGGGTGAACATCTTAGACTTAATAATTATGACTCCACAATGGTGGATAGCCAGAGGTGCTGGCAATTGTCTAGATGGAAGTACCGGTGGGTGAACATCTTAGACTTAATATTTATGACTCCACAATGGTGGATAGCCAGAGGTGCTGTCAATTGTCTTGGATGGAAGGACCGGTGGGTGAACATCTTAAGACTTAAATTAATTATGATATCACGAATGTGTGACTAGTCAGAGGTGTTGACAAATAGCTATAGTGGAAGCACAGGAATGTGAACACCATAGTGTAATTTTGATTAAACTATTGTGAGCAATAGTTGATTGGTAATATGATATTATTACCTTGTGATAGATTTTTAATATATGTATGATACCACAAATGTGTGGATAACCGGTTAATCCGGAAATTAAATTGTTGAAACCACAGGTGTGTGGATAATTGGTTAAACCAATATATATATATATATATATATATATATATATATATATATATATGGTGTTTTAATTTAGCCAGAGGTGCTGGTGATAGAGTTGAATTAGATAATATACTCATATTTATGAAAATGTCCCATTAAGGGAAATAAATGCACCATGTATGTTGGGTGCAAGTTGATGTTTAAATATGATATATTATTATCTAAACATGATAAACATCTATATGGTATATATGTGGATGTGTTAAAATGAGTTTTGGGAACTTTGAGAGGGGTTACTTACTTATTTCATATGAACTAATTGTGACTTATATGTGATGTTACAGGTCAAAGTTAGATATGCATCGGACGATCAGATCGGGCACATTGTGAAGCAGAACCAAACGTTATGTAAAATCCTTGATGATATTAAACTTAAACACACTAGTTTTATTAAACATAAATATAAATGATTGAAATTAAGTGTGTTCAACTCATGAAATGTTAATTTCACGCTTCCGAACATAATTTTATGATAAAGTTTAATCTGGGACCTAAAATGGGACACGTGTAATCGTGTGAAAAGTTTGGGTGTTACATTTTACCAATCAATCTAATACTTAAATCTTCAAAAAAGTTTTTTTAGGTAAAAAAAATTCCTTTTTTCAATAATATCTCATAAATTCTACTTATCTTTTCTTGATCATATATGTAAGAAGATTTGCTTCACATAAAAGGGGCACTAGAATTCAAAATATGATTCAAAACATGTAGTATCATGTTGAGATGCATCCTCGTGGAAATATCAGGAAAGTGTTAACTGTATAAAACTGTACCGGAAGCCAAAATGCAGCGATGGTCACAACAAGTGCAAAAATGGAGATCGAAAGGCATGGCAATAAGTATGGAAACCTGCATCATTTGTCATGGTTGCAATTTGTTGGCCTCAAAATTGTATTTGCATAACTAAACAAAAATAATATTTGCAATAGTATCATTAGTTTGATATAAATTAACAACACTACCTCCCAAATAGAGAATCTGAGGACACCAGACTTGGAAATTTCTCTGCAGGCTTGATTTCAAAAGAAGCACAAAAATTAAAAAGGAAACAACACAAGAGAGAAGAATGCACATCATAATTTCAATATAATTAACATAACAAAAAAAAAACTTTTTTTTTAATTTACCATGAATGCATGGATGGATGTTCATATCAAGTTTCTGTGTTATTAATATTTATTAATAATATTAATGAGCTTTACAGTAGTTTGCTTCATTATCAAGTTTATCCATAAGGTGAAAGCATTAATCTTCAGTCATTAAAAACACATATCACTTTGTTCACAATTATAAACACATACATACATTTGCTTGTGTGGATCAATGTGCTTATGTGTATGGTAAATACATTCACAAAATCTTTGTTTATTACACAATACTTGTATCATTCAAATTATATGCATGATTGTGACCCCTCATTAGTGAAGTGGTGAATTGAAGTAAATACACTTCTTTTAATCAATTTTTAAGATGATATCTGTACATATGATTTTTTTTTTCTTTAAACAACTAGAAATGCAAACACCTAAGACGGGATTTCAATTGTCCCATCGGATTTGATGCTCTAAGCATACGCCTCAGCCCACCGCATGAGAAACCTCACAACGGGGTAAACCTTCTGACATTGCCTCAACAAATATGTTTTGACCCGAATTCAAACCCAAGACTTTTCCCAGAAAAGTTATGAAGGTAAACACTAGGCTATAAGCCCTTTGGTTATCTGTACATAGAATATAACATATAGCATATCAAGAAACAAGTGGATATAAAACCTGTGCAAGAAAACCTCCCAAAGCCGGACCAATAATCAGTCCTATTCCCCAAGATGTGCTAATCTGAATTAGATTACTCAAATTATAAATTTGCACGCATAAAAAAGTAAATAAAATGCATCAAATGAAGTTTATATCATAAAAAAAAGGAAAAAAGAAAAGGGCCCAGTTGCTTACAGATGACAATCCTAAAGCTTGATATCTATCAGGAAAAAGTTCACATGCATATGCCTTTATGGGTCCAAGTACACCATTTAAAAAACCAAGAAGAAACCTTGTAATGATAGCCATCCAATAGTTGACACTAAAACCGAAAAGTGTGTTGAAAATAACCCTGAAATAAGATGAAAATTACAAGCTTCAAAATTAAAAGCAATATATATATATATATATATATATAGGGGAGGTTCCATTGAAAACATTCATATTTGAGAAAACTAAGAAAACTAATCACAATTGTTATTAATCAATTTCGTTTTTCGTTTTTTATTTTACATTTTGTTTTATTATAAGGTTATATTTGTTAACAAAAAGAAAAAAATAAAAAAATATATGTAATTCATGTTATTACATATATGTAACTCATTGATTACATATATGTAACTTTTAAACTACATATATGAGTTACATATACGTAACTTTATTGGTTACATATACGTAATTTCGTAATTTACATATTTTTATTAAAAGTTTTTGTTTGTTTATCACATTTCTAAGCCAATAATAAAAAATCATGAAAAAAAAATTTAAAAATTGATTGGTTAGTAGGAGTTTTCTTGGTTTTCTCCAAAGTGAGGAGTTTTTATTTGAACCCTCCTCTATATATATATATATATATATATATATATATATATATATATGGAAGTGTTCAAATAATAACCCAGTCTTAGAGCGATAACCCATTAACTTTGTCAAAACGAAGCTGAATCTTGATTTTTTTTGAACATCATTGTAACACAATTAGAACACTATGTTCTTTTATGAGTTTGCGAAAATTCATCACCGTTTAAGAGATATCATCGTTGTAAGTTTTTGATTTACAGCACTGTAACTGTTTTAGGCCCAAAACTTACAACGATGTAACTCTCAAACGGTGATGAATTTTCGCAAACTCATAAAAGAACATAGTGTTCTAATTGTGTTACAATGATGTTAAAAAAAAATTCAAGATTCGTCTTCGTTTTGGCAAAGTTAATGGGTTATCGCTCTAAGAGTGGGTTATTATTTGATCCCAATCCTATATATATATATAGGGAATAGATAATTTGAAAACCACTTCTTAGTGCGAAAACCTTGAAAACCATGTAAAAATCATGTAAAAAAACGTATTTTTTTGAAATTTTTTTTACATGTTTGTAACACTATTGGGCACATTTTTATAAAAAAAATAAAAAAGCGCCGACCATATATTTTTTTAAAAAATATTTTGTAAAACCATAAACATACGTAACAAAACGTAAAAAAATTTCGTCATATCTGATGAAGAGTTACGTATGTTTTACATGGTTTTATAAAATATTTTTTTTAAAAATATATGATCGGTGCTTTTTTGATTTTTTTATAAAAATGTGCCCAATAGTGTTACAAACCTGTAAAAAAAATTCAAAAAAAATACGTTTTTTTTACATGATTTTTACATGGTTTTCAAGGTTTTCGCACTAAGAAGTGGTTTTCAAATTATCTATTCCCTATATATATATACTATTTTGTCTAAGAAGGATAAAAATTACTAAGTTACTAACACTGTTGAAGTGCCCAATAGAATAACTGGTTTCCGACCATATCGATCAGCTACTACTCCCCATAAGACCGATGTCAGTGCTCGTCCAATCATAAATGAAGATCCTTCATAATATATTGATAAATGTATGAGATATGTTTTAATTATAAGAAAACAGGTAAGAAAGATCATAAATTAACCAATTTTATTGATTCCTGATATAGTGCCAATGTCTTCTCTCTTTACATTATACATGGGTTGATTCGTGATACACTTTATCTCAAACACAAAGTTAGCCAAAAAAAATAAAAAATGGTTTAACTTGGGGACCAATTGGTCACGTGCCTTAAAACTCAAAGACACACGAACTATATTTTTATGCATAATTAAAACCTCTTATAAGATTTTATTTGAGATAATATAAATCTACTATAAGATTTGACTTTTTTTATTACAATAAATGAAGTGGACTTAAATGGTGTTTTTTCACATATCTCTTCTATTAAATATCTCACTATCTTTTTAAATGATAAATCATTTATGTTTAAATAATAAACATATATGCTTGTTTAGTATTCTGGCTACTCTTAAATCAATAATCAACTTTAATTTATTTTGCTATTGAAAAATACATATGTTTTACTATGTTGTTTCAAAATAACAAAAAACAAATTAATAATAATTAGTCTGACGTCAATGTAGAAGTATTTTAATTTGCTAGAGGTTTTGACTTTTAGATAAAAAAGTCACGGGTTCAAGCCTAGAAAAGGTATAAGTTTTATAATTTTTTACTAAACTTTTTAAAATAAAAGGATGCATATTAAAGCAAGACAAAGTTAAAATATAAAATAGAATTTTCAAAGACAATAATCAAATTATTTAACGTAAACAAAGGGAGCTAATCATAAAAAAAAATTAAATAAAAAATTGCACAAAAAGGTTTCAATAAAATACTGGGATGTCATTTTAGCATGAAAGAAAAATAATAGATTTAATAGGTTAGAGTTACTCAAGTTAACTTATGTGATACATGAATTTTTAAGCTAAAGATTTTACGTGAAAAAGTGTTTCGTGTCAAGTCAACCAACCAGACCCTTCCCGCACAAATAAATACTCATTCTGACCTATTACCGTTTTGACATTCAATGAAACACAATGGATAGAAATGGCTTACCAACAAAACCTGCATAGTAACTAATGTCCTCTTCTTTCTCCGCAATGTTAAAATCCCTTATCTAAATATAATCAAGATATGATAGAAGAATTTCTTCAAATATCCAAATTTGGAAAATAAGAAGCAAAGCAAATGCATAAGAGAGCACACATACCATGAAATAAAGAAACGGAAAAAGAGACGATATAGGAAGTGCTGGGATGGAAAATGAATATAGATGTCAGAGATGAACATGAAGACAAACAAATTATATTCATAACATATTATTATTATATATATATTAAAAGGTAACTTAAAAGGAATAGTAATGTTTCATTTTTTTAATTTTAGCCACTAAAACTTTTATATTATAATATAATGTTAGTAATAATTAAATAATAATATTAATTAATGTTAAAGTAAAAAAACGGCTATATATAATTATTATTATATATATTAAAAGGTAACTTAAAAGGAATAGTAATGTTTCATTTTTTTTAATTTTTGCCACTAAAACTTTTATATTATAATATAATGTTAGTAATAATTAAATAATAATATTAATTAATATTAAAGTCAAAAAAAGCGGCTATATATATAATTATTGTTATTATATATATTAAAAGGTAACTTCAAAAGAATAGTAAGGTTTCGTCTTTTTAATTTTGACCACTAAAATTTTTATATTATAATATAATGTTAGTAATAATTAAATAACAATATTAATTAATATTAAAGTCAAAAAAAGCGCCTATATATATAATTAATTATATTAGTAGTAATTAAATAGAATAAAAAAGTTTTGTTTTGTTTTTTTAATTTTGGCCACTAAAATTTTTATATTATTATATATATATTATTACAACTAGGTTTAAACCCCCGCGCGTTGCGGCGGGTTATCACAGTACACTACCAAGAGCAGATATTATATATCATTTTCAGAAACATATGTTGCATAACAAAATCAAATCTCTCATAACGAACTTTATATAATTTTTCATAAAAATATAAAATCATACAAAATTCTCATAAATATGTTACAAAAATATCAGAATATTTACTCCAGATATATTTCTCATCGGCAACCAATCGTTTGAATTAAAACAAAAACCTAAATCTTTAAGCAAATCTCTCAAATTTAATAAAAACCAAAATTTCTAAGCAAATCTCTCAAATTTAATCATTTAAGTCTGTTTACCGCTTTTCAAAAGTTAAAAAAAACTTTTGGTGGTCCAAGTCTAAATTATCAAAACGTCACTACATAAAACGTCACTCACATTAAACCTGAAAAAAATTAGGTTTTAAATAAACAATTCAATTTTAATGTGAGTTAATATGGACCACAATACCACATGTTTATTTTCAAGATTGCAAATCGACGGCTCAGATAGGGTTTAAGTGTTTTCTCTCTATGATCGGATTTTCACATGATACAAATTATACACACATACACACACTCAGATATATATATATATATATATATATTTGTATATGTTCTTGGAACATAGCATCACTATTTTACTATACATATAATTACTATTCAATTTTCATGATCTTTAATACTATATAGTAATTACCTAAATAGAATAAAAAAGTTTTGTTCTTTTTAATTTTGGCCACTAAAATTTTTATATTATTATATATATTATTACAATTACTGAAGACGAGAATATATACTACAATCTACATGCGTTGCTAGCTTGCGATTGGTTTCTAGGGTTTCGGTGATGTTTAGATAAGGTAACCGTGAATTTTTTTATCATAGAAAATTGATGTTTATTTGGAGACTTGGGTTTTGTTTTGATTCAACCGATCAGTTGCCGATGATAAGAATTTCATGAGTTTTTTCTTCTTATTTTTATAACAAACTTCAATGAAATTTGTCTAATTTTTTGCTTTTATGAAAAATTCATATGGAGTTCATGATTAGAGATTTGGCTTTACTATGTAACTTATACTTATGCAAATAATATATAATCTTATGCTACCAGTTCTCGACAATGTACTGTGATAACCCGCCGCAACGCGTGACTGGAAAAAACCTAGTTTACATAAAGGAAAGGTTCTATATTTTAATTATAAAATTATTTTCCCTTATTTAGAAATTTATTTTAAGGGTCATTAATTTGATAAAATTTAGTGAGACAGGAATCTAAATTCCATGCCTAACATGTAACATCCGACCTGTCTACCATCAATATTATTTGCTTTGCCCACTTAGAGTTCACGGATTTACTTTTGAATAATTATAATATTAATGATATTATTCACCTTTTTAATACCAAAATGTTTTATAATAAATTAAAAATAATTTATTTATTGAAAAACGGTTTAAAAAAAGTTCTAAGATATGATTTTTTTTTCCTTCCAAAAATCAATATCTTTAGTAATAAAACATAATTTCAATCGGTAATTTAGCAATTTTTATTTTTAAAAATATGTTTTATCAAAAAAAATTAACAAATAAAATAGACTACAAAACATAGATTTAAAACAACATTTTTTATAAAAAAATAATGTTTTTAGTATTAAAATTTTAATATATAATTTATTTAAAAACATAATCTTTTATTACTGTTATATATCTTAAAATACCTATTGATGTGTAATTTAATCATTATATTTCAAAAATATTGTTTTCTAATTTATAAATTTTTACTAATAACTATCTAATATTTATATCAAATCCGTGTAACACAAGGGGTAGTAGTCTAGTAAATAATAAATAAGCAATATATACTCACCCACTGATAAGACCACGACCATATAAAAACCAGCTCTTTGATGGGTAATCCGGTTTGGGTCTGTTTGTAACGATCCACTTTACAACCCAGACAGTTCTTATGTTTTTATTATTTTTAAAATGTTACATGTCAAGCTCTTATTAAATCTTATTTTTTTATGCAAAAATATATTTTTAGTGAATCCAACCCCTATATATAATATAACTATTTCTAATTTTCAACTTAAAATAATAGAAAAATAGTGACGTAATAATGTAAATGTTACATCGTGTTCTCATATCTTTTCTTCATCTAAGTACATAAATCTATAACAAGCTAAGTTTAAATGAGCCTAAATTAGATATTGAGCCATGAAATGTGACCGTTTAGTCAGCCCAAGCTCGAGCTTAAGCCTTGAATTATTATAAAATTTAATAAAATCGTATATATTATGCGCTATATATGAAAAGAATAACTATATATATATAATTAATAATAAAAAAGAATTAATTAATTCATTAGTTAATAATAAACAAGTCGAGCAGATCGAGCTTAGGTTTGAAATTTTTTTACGAGTCGAGCTCAAATTCTCTTAATTAATTAGTTAAAATAAACCAAGCTAATTCAAATCTAGCAAGTTGTCTCAATTCAAGTTGGTTACACAGTTACACCTCGTCAGATCCTATTTATGTACCCAAAAATCAATGAGACAGTGCCTCAATGTTACCTCAAGATTCTTTCAAATGAAAGGTCTTGAGTTCAAAACCCTCCCGCAACGAAATAGGGGTTTAAGGGGGATCAGAAGTTTTCTTAGTAAGGTTTCCTTCTAGGGTGGTTAAGGTGGC
The DNA here is from genome assembly GCA_009363875.1 of Mikania micrantha. Classification (NCBI taxonomy): domain Eukaryota; kingdom Viridiplantae; phylum Streptophyta; class Magnoliopsida; order Asterales; family Asteraceae; genus Mikania; species Mikania micrantha. Next base: position 3,998 of record SZYD01000497.1, on the reverse strand, counting down.
TCATGAAAGGTTCAGGTAACTAGACCTTGGTGATATGACCTGGAAACAATGGGCTCACACGATTGAGACCTTCGCAATTAACAAAAAAAATTATTTACCCAAAAGTTAAGCGTCATCATTTCATTAAATGTCGTTTTACTATCGGTATATCACTAGCATAATTGATGTGGGGTATCATATGTCAAATGATAGATATCACTATATCAGATTATCAGGCATACGGTATATTATTAATTAATGTGAATACATTAGTTCCGTAGCAATGATAAGATAGATTTATTATTAAAAAATTAATTGAATAAGTAAACTTTTCCTCGTGATTGTGTAATACAGTTTTACATGCAATAAAATATATCAAGATGATTGAACAGAAATAAATACATAATAAATAAGCAAATACACTCACCCACAGATAAGACCACGACCCATATAAAAAGTAGCTCTTTGATGGGTAATCCGGTTTGGGTCCGTTTGTTACGATCCACTTTACAACCCGGACAGTTCTCATAGTATACCGGTTCCAAAAGCTCGTTGCTTATTTCATCTGTCATCGCCATTTTTCAAACCAAAACCTGCAAAATTTGCCTTTTTGGGAACCAAGAGTTGGAGGAGGAGAATCCCAGTTTGGCACTTTGGCTAGATGATAAGAGAAGAGATCCGCTCGGTTATATAACGACAAAAATTTACAAAAATGGTCCCTCATCTATAGTTTGGTTTTCAATTTTGTCTTTAAATATGGTCCTCCTCTAGAGAATTGGTAACAAATAAGTCCCTCATCGAGATTGTGATTGTCTGATTGAGATCGAAGACTCGAGATTGTGATTCTTATATATATGTATTAAAAAAAGTGGTTATAACAATAATATTTTATATATACTACTTATATATAATATATAATATTTCCTTTTTTATTTTTTTTATTTTTAGAATATTTGTTTAAAGTATATAAAAATGTTTTACACAAATTAGACACACATATATATTTTTTTATCGAAAGCTATGGTAGAATTCTAATATCTTATAAAACCACATAATTCAGATCAATAACTTTTGAAATTACTTGTAACACATACATGTGAACAACAATAAATTAAAAAGAACTATTTAATTAATTTTTGTTTTGGTTTAATTATGTGTAAATTAATAGCAAGAAAAACTTAGAATAAAATAATATTCTTTTAAAAAGAAAAAAACAAGGCATTTAATTGTTGGCCAAATGTAAATGTGAAATTAGTGTTTGCGGTACAAGATCTTATCTTTTAGTCAGTGGTGTCGAATTTTATCTCAAATGATAGTATAGTTTAATATGATAAATGATTTATAATTTATTAAACAGAGGCCTTGGCTATTTACACACCAACTTTTATATTTTAACACGCTACTGATCTTATACGTCTTGTATATGCTTATACGAGACCTAAAACCACCTCTGACACTGCTCATTCGATAATGATTAGTCTCGTATAGGACCTATATGCTCATATAGGCTTATACGAGATATATATGAGTTCAATCATTGACACTGAATAAATTCTGACAAACAATGATTTGCCTTTTATACAAGACATATAGAAGGTGTGAAGAGTGTGAGATGGATGTGAGAATAACATGACGTCAACAAATTACCGAAAAAATTGTCAGTCAAAAATGTCGAAGTTAAAGAAAAAGTTTACCGTCTAAATTGATTTTTTAAGGATTTAGTTCCACTCAGACCTATTAGACTGCCTTCAACGCATTTTTTCTTCCATATGCACGTCCCACGTGGACAATTCTATTTCTCACGGATGCATTGGAGATAAAAGGATTTATACCCACTTGCACTTCATGAAGTGCACTCAAGTGTAGAAAAAAGGTGGCCCACCATGTTAAAATTCAATGGTTTTTTAAAAGAGCAGAGGGAATGCATGTGGGAAAGATGTGTTGGAGTTAAAAAGAGGAGAGAGAATGCATACGGAAAGAAATGGTAAAATGCTAATGTGGCAATGATGACTAGAACACATGTAGTAAATGCAGTTTATATCATTGCAGGTAGTCTTAGTGATTTATAGGCTTGAAATTGATTTTCAGAAGAGGTGGTTGTATGTGTGAAAATATGTGCAGTGGCCTCACCCGGGTGAAATACCTCACCAACACATGCAAAACGTTATAAAGATTCCAAATTGTTTTATATATATATAGATCTACCTACTTTAATTTTATATACATGTATATGTATATGCATATTTACACCTACTTTAATAGATATGTAATATTTTTTTGAACAGTTAAGAGGGCTCAACAACATGTCTCTTCATAGCTCAAATAGATCCTCGGACCCAACAACCCACGTGTTGCTATCACAGTCCACTACCAACTCTCCAGTATCTAAAGTCCAAGTGTTGGCGATTGCTGAACCAAATAAATCCATCTGCTCCTTAGGAGGAAAATCACTATGTGATAAAATCTCTTACTGAACGTTTTGGTCACGATTTGAATCCATAACCTTACAAAATCCTAAGTTTTTGAAGATCATGGAGTGTCAATTGAGCTACAAGATCATTGGCAAATATGTACTTAAAAATATTAATAATTTTTAGTAATTAAATTATATAATTAAATATTAAAAAAATATAAATCTTATTTTAATAATTTACTAATTTTATAAAATTTAATAAATATAGTAATATTTCAATTATATCTTATCTTAAAATATAATTTTATAATTATTAAATATTTGTTATTATTTGATATTTAAAATTGTATATTTTTTTTGTATTTTTAAATTATTTCTCATAATTGACATTTTAATTTCCCTCTTAACCTTCTCAATTTCATCATCATCAGGGCTTTAGCATCTTGTTCATCTATAACCTCAACCATATAAATATTAGAGTAAATTACATAAATCGTCCTTTAAATTCATTCAATTTACGGATGTCGTCCTTTATTAGAAATAGTTACATAAATCATCCTTAAAAATGATAATTTATAACGGATTTCATCCTTTTCATTGATATAAAGGACGATTTATGTTATGTAATTAAAGGACGATTTATGTAATATAAAGGATGGAATCCATTATACATTTCCATTTTAAGGATTTTTCTGAAACTATTTTTAATAAAGGATGGCATTCATAAAATGAGTAAATATAAAGGACGATTTGTATAATTTACTCTAAATATTATTTACTAGGTTAGTACCTAGTGTATTGCACGTGATAAATAAAAAAATATTATTAATTAACATTTACCAATAAAAATTTAAAATGTATAAGATGCATTTTTTAGTATAAATATGATTAAATATATTATTTCAATAAATTAAATTATAAATGATTATATTATTTTTAAACACTAATTTTTTCAAAGTTGTTTCTTTAATTATTTCGTTTTGAAAAATTATTTTTAAAATTTTTTATAGTTTATAATAATTTGTTTTTTTTTAAAAGAAGTGTGTTTTTTAACATTAATATTCTTAATGTATTAAGAAAGTCTTATTTTTAATTTAAAAATGTGTGAAAAATATAATTAATATTTAATATTATTATTTAATATGAGAGAGACAGGAAAAAACATTAAGGTGCTATAAGAATGCAACAAATGTCCATATAAAACCTTTATTTATTAGTTAAGTAGATAAGATATTTCAAAAAGATGGTAAAATACCATGTGATATTCAAAAAATTGCTAATTATAATTAGTTTCAAAAGAATCACTTTGATCCCACAACCTGCAAAAACTTTTGTGTCTAATTTTTGATGAAAACAAATCAATAAATTATTTTCGGAAGCCAAAATAGCAGAGCCGGTCACGATAATGAAAAAAATTCTGGGGCCTGAGGCGAGAAAAAAAAATGGGCCCTTTTAGGGGCGGTACTGAGAATTGAGGTGCCCAGAATCGAACTGTATTTGTAACTGAAAAAACCAGAATCACATTTAGTTTGGTTTCTAAATGTATCCGAATTCCGAATTCGGTCCTAACCGTATCTGAAGTTCGGTTTTTGGTTTTGTTTTCGTT
>SZYD01000496.1:0-66448 GCA_009363875.1 Mikania micrantha | reverse complement strand
AATTATTTTTAAGGACTAAAATATGATACAATTTATTACTTGGCTAAAAAGAAAAAACATTTTTGTTTAAACTTAATTAAACTTTACATATCAAAACACAAATATTATAATTTGACAGTACTTTTTTAGTGTTTTAATAATTTATTGTGTGCTTTACATGTATCATTTTCTTAATTTTTAATGATGAGAGCATTTTAGTAATTGTATGTTTCAAATATTGTGTAATACGTACGTTTGTGCTGTAATATTTGTCATTATGTTTTATATTTTAACTTATTATGTGTTATTTTATCATTGGTTTTTGGATAATAAACAAATTTGTAAGTCATTATTTAATTTTAATGTATACATAATAAAAGAAAAAAATCGTGTTGTCTTAAAATTTCGTTTCTTAAAACATTACTTTAAAAAGAACATATTTCTAACTATTATGTTATGCGTATCCATTATTGTGTTTATGCTTTAAATTATTTCGTATTATTTGTATTGCTTTGTATGTTTATGATGAATTTCTTATTATTTTTTAACTATATTTTGTATATTAAAAGTATGCAATTTTGTTATTTTAATATTTATATTTTTCAAAACTTATCAACCGTAAAGATAAAAAAACTGAATGATAAGGGGACAATAAAAAAAAAATAATGAGACGTTAGAAAAGGTAAGTGCCTGAAAAAGATTTTTTAATATATTTAAATAACAAGAGTATACTCAGCTTATTTAAAGATAAAAAACACTTGTTTTTATGATGTATTTTTTTTTTATAATCACGTCATATATAAGTTGTAAACAAATAAAAATAACATTTTACTAACTTTTCTCTTATGCAATTTTCATAACCATTAATTTTGTATTTAAATTTGTGCTATAGTTTTCACATTATTTCAACCTATATGTAGGTGCATATGTGGGTGTATATAGATATAGATTTATGTGTATCAAAACAGTGTCTTGTAAAACATGGGTAGCAGCCCGGCCTATGAATCTTACTCTAATTATGTTTAAAAGGCCGGTTTATTTGTTTTTAATTAAAAATGTACTTATTATTAATTAGTTTAAACAGAAGTGCTTTCTGACCATACTAGCTACCTAGTTTATCTTCATATAAAATACGGGATAATGTTAGAGAATATTTGCAGACAGATACAGCGTCGGTGCTAATGGAGGCTATGGATATATCAAATTCTTACAAAATCAAGTCGAGGTACCATTTTTACTTCCATCTTTCAAAACATTCTTCTTGATTTTATTAATTAATATTTTTAAATCTGGTACGTATAGGCGTATAGCTGCTTGAGTACGTCTCTCCATTATGGCCAATAAATTATTAGATAATTTAATCAATATTAGATGTGTGTTTAAATTCTTTAAAAATTGTGGTGTTTTATTTTTTTAAAAATTTAAATATTCTTGGGAAAAAATTAACGTAATCACTAAATTAAATTTAGTTAAAGGCTTAAGTAGTTTGATTTGAGCTACTCATACATTGCTTTTAAGAAAATTTATCATTTTACATTTCTGTATTCGGTTTTAGTAAAAAAAAAAACAAATAAAGTAAAAAGAAAGAAAAACAAAACTAGAATGCACCTTAGAAAAATGTAAAAATAATTTATAGACAACACATTCTAGTTTAAACACAAAGATAATATATTAAATTTATTAACGTATACAATAGAATATATATTATAATGTATTAACATGTATTGCCCAAGTAAAATAAAATATATTGTAATTTATTATTGTATACAATATTTAAAATATGTCTTTAATTAATTACAGAATCCAACTTTGATTTGGAGGTTGTATAAATTTCTTACAGAAATCACCGGCCTTTGATCTAACATGTTATAAATTATGTTTTCAAAAACTCAAATAAAAGTTTTATATAAAAAATAAATCTTATCTTATCTTATCTTACTATACTAATAAACAAAAATATATTATGCCACTGGTAATGTTTTTACACCACTTTTGCCACATGTAAACTTTTTATCAAATTCATTTAATTCTCTCATAGTAAATAATTATATTCTATTTCTTATTAAATAAATATAACATTCATAACTAATAATACTATTTATCTTTTATCTTCTTAAAAAAATAAAAATATTTTATTTTCTAGAAAATCAAAGTTAATTAAAAATAAGTTTTCTTTAAAAATGACTTTTTATAAAAAAAATAAAATAAACTATAAACCAATGTTTTTAAACAATAAGATTTTTATAAACCAATGACGGTTTTTAAATTTATTTTAAAAGCCAATGTTAAAAAATGATATATAAAGTTACACTTTTGGTCCTTATATTTAGCATTATATTTAAATTGAGTCATTAAAATTAAATAATTACATAAATTATATTTTTTACCTTCTTGATTTATAAAATTAAGACTTTGATAGAATACAAACTAAAGCTTAATTATCAATTACTTTAAAGATAATAATTGTTACAAACCAAAAAATATCACATATCATTTGTATAGTTATTAAAGTTTTCTATTATTGTTTTATTACTTAAAATATTTATTAATATGTAAATTAATTATTTTATCTTAAAATATCGTTTTATAATTTTTAAAATTTTTGTTATTAACTATTTAATATTTTATATTAAGCCCATGTAATACACAGGGTAATAATCTAGTTTATTTATAAACTTAATAATTAATTAAGATTAAATTTATTTGGTTAATAATATATGTTAATCATTATCCATATTTAGTATTCATAAGCATCACTAAAATAAAAAATATGTAATAAATATAACATATAGTCTAGTTTGATAATTATTTCTATTCGTTAAAGTCAATACGAACATGAATTTTCTTTTATTATAACATAAATTCATTAAGTAAATAGTTAAGCAATAATTAATGATGATGTGCAGACACTAAGCGTGCCATATATGAAGTCATCACACAAGAACAACGGACTCCCGACGCGAGGGGTAAGAATTTGTTTTATATTTTTATTGATTAAAGCTTTATTTTACGAGTTTTACATCATGAATACATACACACACATACGTATAGGAAACCCACACAAATTATTGTCATATTCGTCTTAATAAAATAAATAAGTTTTATTATACGAAAGACTTTTAACATAAGAGTTTTTTTTTTTTTTTTTGTTGAGTTAAACATAAAAAATACAGATTTTAAATTATATATATCATTTCATAGTAGCAAAAATAAACATCGAATAATTGGTTAAAAAGAAAAACAAACATCATAGTTCACATAAGTTTTGCAGGACTATCAATTATACATAAGAGTAATATTAATATGTGACTTGGTCATGTTCTCAACATGCATATTAAAATTAATCAGCTTATATTTATGAGTTTTAGTTTAAATTAGTTTAATATAAACAACTTTAAATAGTTGGTTTGGATAAACTATCTGTGAATCAACATAAAACATATAATTCATCAAAATATTTAAATACATCTTGTTCATTCAATTGTTATTTATTAACTTCACGCTTATAATAACATACAAATGTATCATAATATCATAATATTACATAATAAATGATTATATTATAACATATAAGTTTGCATGTATATTAGCCCAAAAAAAATCTTAAAACTTTTAAGGAAAATATCAATAAAGAAAGCACATAGAGTTCGGTACTTGCATGTGAAGCTAGGGTCACAATCAGCTAGGCAATAGCAAGTACGCTTGATTTTATGCAAAGCTCAATAATAAGAGGATACATTTTATACTTTTAACATGTGACTTGGTTATTCATTACCTAGACTTGTTTAAAACTTTGAGTTACGCCTAATGGTCGCCTCCCACATTAGACCACCCATAGTGGAACACCGCGGGACGAGTGGGGTGCAGCGGGGCTGCGGCATCCGGCGGGAACACCCCTCTCTCCGGCGGGATTGATTTTGTGAATTGGGCAGCCCCGCCTCCCCGCTTTCCTCTCTCGATTTTGATTGGTGATTGTGGGTGTTTTTAAGGTTTAATGGGGTGATGATGTGGCACAATGTAGAAGGTTTTCCAGTGAGGTTACCATTAAGTGGCTTTAAGATTTTTAGTGAGGTGATGACGTGGCAAAACTTTTCAGTGGGGTGAAAATTATGTGGGGTGAGTATTACGGATAGTCTTATCGCTCTTAATTTACAATGAACGAACCTTACTTATAATCCCATTTAACCTTAGCCCGAACCATTCTAGTGTTTATATACCATTTTTATTCTTACACCCATGGTTGTAGAAGTCGCTAGGCGCTAGTCTGGCGGCGAGGTACCGCCTAGGGATTAATCGGCGCTAGGCGGATTGGAATTTTTATATGTAATTTTACAAATATATATTATATACACACATCAATATCAATAATTTAATATAATACTTCAAATAATTTTAAAAAATATACTTAAATATACTAAAAAAAAGTACTTTAAAGTGCAAACTTAAACACCGAGTTCAAAGTTTAAAGATAAATTTCGATGTTAACTGCCTGGATTCGATGTTTCAGAGACATATTAAAGATTTTTGGTTGAGAAATGTGTAAATAATTATGAAATTTGTCCATTTTTACCATAAAAAGGTTAAAAAAAATAATAAAAATCTGACCAGGCCGCCTAGACCGCCTAGGCCCCGCCGAGGCCGCCTAGCGCCTAGGCACCGCCTAGGCCAAAATTAGACAGTAGATGGGCGCCTAGCGCCTAGGCGCCGCTAAGGGAATGAGGAGGCAAGCCCCCCCATCTTTCGCATATCTTGCTCATCTGACATGGCATGAATCACAGAACCTGCACTCAGGAATAGTAATGCTTTGGAAAAAAAAAAAAAGAAGAAGTAGCGAAGAAAACAAGACAGTAAGTTGTTGCGCTAACTCGCTAGCAACTCCGATTCGATCCGCCCCCCCCCCCCCCCCCCGGCTGGGAGGCATCTACCTCATCCTGATCACAAGGAGAGGTTTTTCTTTTGTCCCGAAGTCATTCTCCATTCTAATTTGGAATAGCAATTTTTACAACATTGCTTACACCTTGTTCACATATATACACATACTTAAACACATGCTATTTTCCATGCAATACATACACATTTATGCACATAACATGTTGCAACATACACACTCACCAAACACACTTACATTCATACCACACACACCCATATATATAAAGTCAAGGCTAACACAAATTTACTTTACCCACACTTACATATGCACCAACTCTTGATACATACCTCCAAACATCACATGCACAAACCCTCAAACACACACACATCCACACCCTCAATGTCTCGGCCTAGCTTCACACCACACTTGGCATAGTGACAGTTCACATGTGTTATGGCTATGGTACAATCACACATGTTTCATTTACATCCCTACACCCATATATACTAAATACAATCATTCGTACATACGATGCCAAATCAGCCCCGGATACAAGAACTTGATATAATTAACTAGTAGTAGGAGATTAGTGACGCTCAAAGATTGATCTGTTTAGCAATGTCGAGCCTTGTGAGGACGTGCGAATGACACACTTGCCCTTACCCTAAACGACTGATAGTCACCATGGAAAAGGAAGGATGCAATTGTTGTTCCAAAGAGGGAAGAAAAAAATTGTTGATTAAAGAAATGGAGTTGGTTTGTCGTTCGAAGGCCAAGGAGATGAGAAGCTCAATAGGTGGTTGTTCAAATGGTGAAATAGTGCAGAATAGTTCCGTTCATATGCCAATAAAGGGGGTATAAGCGTTGAAAAGGAAGAATTAATGATTGTTGTTCAAATGTTCCTAGTTCCAAATTGAATTTTTATAAAAAGTATATATATAGGTTTTTGTACAAAACCCCAAAAAAATGACTAGGTAGTTTTAAAGAAATTAAATAATTAAATTTTACACTTTTGGCCCCTAATTTAGGCTCCTATTTTCGAAACTCCCTTTCATTTTACTCATGTTTTATTTAACACCCTCAAACTTAAAAGAACTCAATCTTTATCAAGTAAAAATTCCGTTCATCTTCGATTGAACATGACTATATTCAACAAACATTAATATAAATTTCAAGGCCTTACAAGTCCGCTCTCATTGAAATAGGTTTTCATCCTTGCAACCTTTTACATATAAATTACAAGTGGGCAAAGAAGTTTCATCTCATCCTGAGACTCCTAGTAGCCTCAAACTCTTTATGGTGCTTCCATTGTACATTAGCATGTTTTATGACCTTGTTGCATAATTGTTTTTCTTTTTGGTATATATATTCGTTGTCGTCTTTTCATGTAGTTCAATTTGTCATACAATTCAATTTCGTTTAGTATCACATGGATAACATCACTAGCTAAACACTCTCGTAAGTGAGATAGATGGAATGTCAGGTGAAATTCACTCAATCTTTTTTGCAGCTTTAGTCGATATGCCACTTTACCAAACTAGCTGAAGCTCTTTAGTCATATCCATTACCGTGGCTTTGCTTCCTATCCCTTGCTTTCCAATTTCACCCTAACACACTACTTCGTTCATATAATGTTTTGTATGGTCTCATCTTAAAGTTGACATGGTAACTATTGTTGAACAAAAATTCCACCAAAGTTAAGCAATCATTATAACAACTACATAAGTTAATTATGCATGCACTAAGCATATCCTTTAAGTTTTGGATGATCAATTTTAGACTATTTATTGGTTTAAGGATGACACACGGTATCGACATTAATTTCATACTTATAGACTCATGGAATTGTTTCTAAAATCTATAAGCAAATTGTGGGTCCTGATTAGATTTTATGGAGAGACTAGTAATTTTCATCAAGCGATCCACAATCACCCAAATGATATCGTCATGTTTAGTTGAATGTGGTCTTCTAGTGATGAAATCCATGGAGATGTGCCTCCATTCATTTTGGGTCTTCTTAAGGCTACACATAATTATAAGATACCAGATGCTCATTTCTTACTTATGACAGGTGAAGCACTTGTTTACTTATTGCATGATGTTAAATTTCACTTGACCACCATTAATCCATTCAGAGTTCTTGGTTTATTTTTGTGCCACCGAGACAAACAAATAACACGAATTATATGCCTCATATAGGATCCTCAGTCTAATATCAACATTTAACGACACCCACATCTGACCAAATCATAGTTTATTTATGAACTTGTTTCGTCTAAACTATTTACATGAACAAAAGATACTCTTAAACCCTACAATTTATTTATTTACCTTCCTTTAGTGCATCCTTAATCTGATTAAAAAAGTCGTGTTACCACCAAGCTATATGAATTAGACTGTGTAGCCAGATACTCTTAAACCCTACAATCATATTCCAAAAAGGAACTGAAGCCATTTTCATAGTCTCATGTTCATATCTTTCTGTAAAATAAGTACTTTACAATGAAGAAAGACATAGCACTGTACGTGGGGAAATGTCTTACATGTTCCAGAGTGAAAGCAGAACATCAAAAGCCTTCGGGACTTCTGCAGCAACCTGAAATTCCTCAATGGAAATGGGAACAAATTTCCATGGATTTCATAACCAAGATGCCGAGAACTCCTACAGGATTCGATTCGATTCGATTTGGGTGATCGTTGATCAACTCACCAAATCTGCTCACTTTCTCCCGATCCGAGAGGATTACAAAATGGAGAAGTTAGCTACCTTGTACATCAACGAAATCATTGTGTGTCATGGTACTCCAACATCAATCATTTCTGATCGAGATAGTCGTTTCACTTCTCGCTTATGGCAAACATTGCAAAAGGCTCTGGGAACTCGTGTTAATCTTAGCACGGCGTATCATCCCCAAACCGATGGCCAAAGCGAAAGGACTATCCAAACACTCGAGGACATGCTGCGTTCTTGTGTGATTGACTTCGGTGGGAATTGGGATACTCATCTTCCACTCATCGAGTTTTCGTAGTACAACAGTTACCATACAAGTATTCAGTGTGCACCATTCGAAGCTTTATATGGTAGGAAGTGCCGATCACCGGTCTGTTGGACCGAGGTTGGTGACTCACAGGTTGTAGGACCTGAACTTATTCAAGAAACAACCGACAAGTTGGTGACCACTTGAGTTTCAAGTTGGTGACCGAGTCTTACTTAAGGTTTCTCCCTGGAAAGGCATTGTCCGATTTGGGAAGAAAGGGAAACTTGCACCATGGTATGTTGGACCTTTTGAGATCCTCGAAAAGATTGGTCCCGTAGCCTACAAACTCAAACTTCCAGTGGAGCTAAGCAATGTTCACGATACTTTTCATGTATCAAATTTTAAGAAATGCTTGGCAGATCATGATGTTCAGATTCCACTGGAAGACATTCAGATTCAAAACAACATGCAATTCGTAGAACGTCCGGTAGAAATCATGGATCATGGAGTCAAGAAACTTAAACGTAGTCGTATCCCGATCGTAAAGGTACGATGGGAGGGCAAACTAGGGGAGACTGTAACATCTGTACATTTAGTCATGGTAGTCGTAAACAGAGTTAGAACAATGTGTATTTATGTTCAATCAGTCAATGTGATTCATGTATTCATAATGTGCTTGTGTGTTAGGATCTTAATTATTTAGGAACAAGTATGTATTATTTAATTACAGTCGAATTCGCTAGGCAGGAACAGTATCGTATTATATCGAAACAGTGGTGGGACGGCGTCAGATAAGGCAGGTAGCTTGACTCTGGGGTATGCCCTATACATATACTACGTTCGGTGTAATGGGATAGTGTTAGTGCGTAGTGTTTAGACGAATTGTATGACAACCGAATTAATCAAACAAAATCGTAACGCGTAAGAGAGACTGAGTATAGTTATGGGTGACGATCCATAATGATACGAATGTTGAACTTATAATTACGAGTAAACGGCAATAAATAAATAATACGATCGAAAAACGTACGCGATTTCGGGTATACACGTAATTGTATCTGTTTAACGATCTGACAACGAACGAAACATAAAAATAAGTAAAATATATAATACATTTTTACAAATTTTGAAACTCATGAAAATGATGAGAATAACAACTATTTTATTTAAATCGCGTAAAAGTTCCGGAACCGCGACTAAAACGCGAACCGAGCGACCGGAACGAACCCGAATAACACTCGTGGTATAAAAGCCATGAAGAGAGTCTTTTCTTTCATTAAATGCAGCCAAAAACCCTCTCTCTCTCTAGATTTTCGTTCTCCAACCTCTCTCTAAAAATCCAAACTTCAAACGCGCATAACTCCTTCGTTTCTCCACGGATTTGGGTGTTCTCGGTGTCTACGCGAAGCTCTTGACATCCTCTACACGAAAGTACAAGGGATCTGAAGTTTTATCCAGCCATAAACGATGTACGATCGCAAGAATAAGCTGAAAAATAGGGTTTTGTGTATTGTTGTTCACGAGCTTCAACCGGTTCTCTCCTTTTAATTTCGAACCATATGCACACTACTGTTGATCTGGGTTGCTAGCGTGTGTGTTGTACCGATCTGGAATAGCTGGTAGTCGATGATGAAGATGGTGATAGCAGGTACAGGTTCGTGAAAGGGAGACCTAGGTGGGACGAACCTATGCATTTTCAGCCGAACCATAGAGACTCACGAACCTTTTGGTAGTTGCCGAACCATCCTCATCCGACGAACCATGCCTGACTCGCGAACCATTATGCTCTAGCCAAACCCAGACTTGTCACCGAACCTTGTGTTGAGAACGAACCATATTGCAGGAGCCACAAACCTTGCATGGCTTCACGAACCTTCACCAAACCTCATGCAAGCCGAACCCTTAGTCTGAGACGAATCTCCATTGTGTTACAGCGAACCCTCATGATGATAGCCGAACCTTTGTGATCCATTGTTATCGGGAGTCAGCAGAACCCTAGGGCATCACACCATGAACGAACCTGTTCCAGCCATCATGAACGAACCTATGCGCGTGGAATCATCACCGAACCTAAGTAAACTTCCCCGAACCAGACCCTGGCGAACCTTAAGCCATCGAACTCAAGGGTTCGCTGCTATCTTTGCAAAACAGGTCGACAACCTAGTTTTCTTATATTTCGGCCCACATGCAATGATCCGGCCCACAATGTCATTTTCGGACCGATAGTAAACCTACATTGAGACTCATTTGGACCTTCGGCCATGCTATTCCCTTTGATCCATGTATTAGCATTCGGCCCACCTCAATTTGAACAGGTCCAACATTCCTTTGATACTTGGCCCAGCTTCAAGTATTCAGCCCAAGAACATAGCATTTAGACATAATCTAATCGGCCCAATAACAACCGCATTAGCCCATGTCTAAGTTATTTGGCCCATGGCCTTTGATTAAGCCCACCATGGTTTCATGGGCTTTTGGCCCAATGTTAGGCCCACGACTTAAGTAATTGTGATTTGATCTTAATTGGGTTAAGTTTATAACTCAACATAATTATGAGATCAATTCATAATTCCAAAGACATAAAAACAATTCAAACATCTTTTCAAAATGCATGCTTTACAATGGTTATCAAAAAAATCATTAACACTTGTTATTTTATGCATACAAGCTATGCATAAAAGAAAATAACACTTCTTTTACATGAAACAACACTCAATCAAGTGACTCAACCATGACTTCCAAGTTCACACAACACTTTTAAACATGAGAACAAGATATTCAAAAGGCAAATCAAATTCAAGTTAAAACAAGTCAATCAATGAATCAAGGTCTATACAATCACAAATCTTATATCTTATGTATGATTACAATGATATAGGAACCAGTTAGAAGTCCTGTTTGCTACTTGCTATTTGTTATAGTTCAGAGTCTACTGCAGACAGGTGAGAACATTAACCCCTCTTTTACTGCTTATCAACAGTTTGGGGTGGAACACGTGATCAAACATACTATTTACAATCGTATTTCATTATACAAGTTGTATGTTATTCTACAAACATTTCCAGTTCACTGTACAAGTTCAATGGATTCATCAACTGTTTTAAAGGATTTTATCAATTGTTAAATATTTTCTACTAAACAGATATTATAAAGGTTCTTTAAACTGTTTATATCAGTTTTACTCAAGTGGTTTTATAAATGATATGTACTTTTAAACAATGAGATTATAAACTCTTTTGCTATAAACTCGTGTTTTCGAAAATAGTATTTTATAAACCTTGTTATTATACAAGGACACCATTCTCAGGATTTAATCAAGGGTTTCAACACAAGGTATTCAAACAATAGTTTTCATGATGATGTTCAAACTAGGGTTTCAATTCATGGTATTCAAACAAAGTTTTCCAATCATGTTATCAAATAAGGCATTATATCAAGGGTTTTAAAGCAAAGTATTCAAAAGCATGGTGTTCATCGTTGTGAACAAACTTATACACACATCAAGTTTCATATTCATTTAGCGTTAGTACTGGGTGATCACAACAAGGGAAAGCAGACGCATTGGGACATACCAAAGATGGAGTTAGCTCTTAAATTTGTTTTAAAAGCTAACTGTAGCTTTGGTTTCGTTATGGTTTTATCAAAGTTGCTGATACATTTTCTGACTCCAAACGTAGTTGGGGACTTGATTATATGTTGGTTTTTCTAGCAAACAGTCTGCTGACTGTTTGGACACGTTTTACATACTTGATGTTAGTTTAGGTTACAACTCATCCATGTAATTCATTTATTGCTTTAAACATATGCCTTACAATGCAAATTCATGTTTACAATTATTAAACCTATTGTTCTCACCAACTACTTCTGTAGTTGACAGTTACTTTTCACGTGTTTCAGGTAATCAGGTTTAAGACATACTAAAGGACAACTAAGAAGACCGTTTAAGATAGAACAAGATGAAGAAACATGCTAGGATGGATTTAGAAACACACTAAAATCCTGAATGTTTAATTGTCTTGTTTGAAATCTTATTTTGTAAACTATATTTTGGGTCTGTAGTTGTCATTCTTTTGGTAGATAGATTGTCTGTAACTAAACAATTGTCTAAACATTATGAAACTTAGTAATCCATTGTGGTTGTTCTTACTCAATACTTGTGCATGATTCAACTATTCATACGTCACCGCGCCGTGGACGCGGCAAAGGGGGTGTGACACTTTAACATCATATTCAATCATGATGCTTGCTCTATGGTTCATTCGATTTTTATAAATTTCTTCATGAGTCGTTTGTTCGATCTTAGCACGACACTACCCCCAAATGTAGGGTCAAACTGAACGAAGGAAGCCAAACCCTTGAGATTTCATTTGAACTAAGCAACGTTCACCGACCTTTCACGTATTGAAAACGTTTGGATGACGAAAAATCTAAAATTCACTTGGTACGACAAGATCAGACAAAAACGAAGTATCCACATTTATTTCGCTACAGTTCTCCTTAATTTCGGGATGAAATTCCTAAAAGTAGGGGACACTATAACGTTTCTGAAAATTTTAATAAACAATTATATTTATTAAATAAATTATTTCATCTATGAGTTTATATACATATATAGATGTAGTTATATATATATATATATATATATATATATATATATATATATATATATATGAGAAAAGCTACTTTAAACATAATTTAATATACAATTATGTATAATTATACAAGTCAAAGAAAGAAAATCAAAACTCACTTTTAAATTTTAAACTATTGTTTATAATGATAAGTTTTTAAAAAAAGATTTAGAAATTGATTGTAAATAAATAACTGTAACAACCGGTTTTTAATAAATGAATGTACTTGAAATCATCGTTAATTGAACGATTGTGATTGTTGTAATTAAAAATGTGTGAGAATTACGTCATCAAAAGCACGAGCACATGTGATCGTTTTAGAGATCCACGATGATTTAGCAATTTTGGTTATTAGAGGTTGATAGTATACGAGAAATGATGAACGTGGGCGAAAACCGTGCGTGAAACGGAGTTACGGATTGTCCGGAATCGCGAAACGAAGTTAAAAATCTAAAAAATTGAAAAATATTATGGGGCGGTACGCCCCACGCCAAGCACTGGGCTGGGGCGGTACGCCTGGAGCCTTAAGTCGGCAAAAATTTGTTAAAACTATCAGATCGCATCCAGAAAGTATTTTTCTTCTTCTTTCGACCTGAACATGCTCCAAACGAAAAACCCAACAATTTTAAGCACAAAACCTTCATTTCAAAGGGTTTTAAACATCCGGATCGCACCCAGGAACATATCTACAACATCTGATCGTTGTTTTGTGACTGAATATCCGTCAGATTGGGTAACGATTCGTTTTATCCTACTAGTTTAATATTGTGTGGATTAAATTTAGTTTTGATTGTAATACTATGATTATGGGTATTGAATATTGCCTAATTGATAACTAGGGATTGTTAGAAACGAAGAACTTGCTGTTTTGATGGTGAAATCTTCGTTTTGAAGCCGGGATAATGTCTGGTTATTATGAAACCCATATCATGGTGTGATAACTACTAGGATGGGTTAAATATGATTTTAAATGAAATATGGATTATGATCCATGAGTGAAATGATGATTATGATGAATTGATGTTAAAATTTTTAACAGTTATGATCATAAATAAAAATTGAAGAATAAAAGTGATTAAAGATCGTAACTAATATAATTGAACATCAATTATTTGATGAAATGCCTAAATGAGGCATGAAACATGATTAATTGTCATAATTGACTAAAACCTACTAAACGTAGTAAGATAGAGTCAATTATGTGATAAATTGACTTTGAGCAAGTCAAATCTGTCACACCCCCTGCGCCGCGTACGGAATCCACGGCGCGGTGACGTATGAATAGTTGAATCATGCACAAGTATTAATTAAGAACAACCACAATGGATTACTAAGTTTCATAATGTTTAGACAGTTGTTTAGTTACAGACAATCTATCTACCAAAAGGATGACAACTACAGACCCAAAATGTAGTTTACAAAATAAGACTTCAAACAAGACAATTAAACATTCAGGATTTTAGTGTGTTTCTAAATCCATCCTAGCATGTTTCTTCATCTTTTTCTATCTTAAACGGTCTCCTTAGTTGTCCTTTAGTGTGTCTTAAACCTGATTACCTGAAACACGTGAAAAGTAACTGTCAACTACAGAAGTAGTTGGTGAGAACAATAGGTTTAATAATTGTAAACATGAATTTGCATTGTAAGGCATATGTTTAAAGCAATAAATGAATTACATGGATGAGTTGTAACCCAAACTAACATCAAGTCTGTAAAACATGTCCAAACAGTCAGCAGACTGTTTGCTAGAAAAACCAACATAAATCAAGTCCCAAACTACATTTGGAGTCAGAAAATATATCAGCAACTTTGATAAACCATAATGTACCCAAAGCTGCAGTTAGCTTTTAAAACAAATTTAAAAGCTAACTCCAGGTTTGGTCTGTCCCAATGTGTCCGCTTTCCCTTGTTGTGATCACCCAGTACAAACGCTAATGAATATGTAACTTGATGTGTATATAAGTTTGTTTACAACAATGGACACCATGCTTTTGAACTTTGCTTTAAAACCATTGATTCAATGCCTTATTTGATAACATGATTTGAAAATCTTATTTGAATACCATGATTTGAATCCTTTGTTTGAACACCATGAAATGAATCCTTTGTTTGAACACCATGAAATGAATCCTTTGTTTGAACATCACCATGAAACCATTTTTGGAATACCGTGTTTTGAAACCCTTGATTGAGTACATATGATAGTGACCTTGTATAGTAACAAGGTTTATAAAAGATTATTTTCGAAAACACGAGTTTTTAGTAAAAGAGTTTATATGTCACATTATTTTAAAAGTGTTTATCATTTATAAAACCATTCGAGTAAAACTGATATAAAACAGTTCAAGGAAACTTTATAAAACATCTTTAATAGAAAGTGTTTAACGGTTGATATCACCCTTTGAAATAGTTGAATAATCTGATGAATTTGTACCATGAACCTGAAATGTCTGTACAATAGCATACATCTTGTATAATGAATACAATTGTAATAGTGTATTTGATCACGTGTTCCACCCCAAAACAGTTGAAAAACAGTAAAAGAGGGGCTAATGTTCTCACCTGTCTGCAGTAGACTCTGAACTATAACAAATAGCAAGTAGCAAACAGGACTTCTAACTGGTTCCTATATCATTGTAATCATACATAAGATATAAGATTATATAATTGTATAGACTTTGATTCCTTGATTGACTAGTGTTATCATGATTTGTGATTAACATCTTAAATAACTTGTTCTCATGTTTGGAAACGTTGTATGAACTTGAAAGTCATGATTATGTTACTTGATTTGAGAATTGGTTCATGCAAAAGAATATGTCATGTTCTTCTATGCGTAGTTTGTATACATAAAAGTAACATGTGTTTATGTATATGATAACCTTTGATTAACATTGTAATTTGAATAAACGTGCCAATTGTTTAAGTCTTTGGGATTGTGACTTGATCTCATAGTTATGTTAGATCATAACTTAACCAAAAAAAAATCAAATCACAATTGCTTTGAGTTGAGGCCAAAACATGGGCCTTAAGCCCATGAATTCATGATGTCTATAAACAAAGACCATGGGCCTCTTGGAGTAGACATGAGCCAATTGGGTATGATGTGAGGCCAACTTATGGGCCTTAGCCAATTGGATCAAATATGGGAGCCGATTCAATGGTTCATGAAACTAATGGGTGTCATTGAACCAACAATTATCTAATCAATTGAATTAACGGATTTGTTATTGGGCCCACTCAACTTAAAATTAGATTTAAAGAATGTAGTTGGGCCGAGATTCTATTGGGCTTGATCAATTCATATGGACTGCCTGTAATCGGAATTGGGCCAAATGGTATTGAGTTGGGTCGAATGCTATTATATGGATCAAGGGAATAGCATGGCCGAAGGTCCAAGTGATTCTCAATGTGGGTTTACTATTGGGCCGTAAATGATGTTGTGGGCCGAAATACAATAAAATCTTGTTGTTGACCGGTTTTGCAAGGAGGGCAGCGAACCCTTGAGTTCGATGGCTCAAGGTTCGCCAGGGTCTAGTCCAAGGAAGGTTTGCTTAGGTTCGGTGATGCATCCAAGTGCATAGGTTCGTTCATGGGGTGATACTCTAGGGTTCGGCTGACTCCCGATAACAATGAATCATAAAGGTTCGGTTATCATCACGAGGGTTCGCTGAAACACAATGAAGATTCGCCTGAGACTAAGGGTTCGGCTTGCATGAGATTTAATGAAGGTTCGTGAGACTCCCTAAGGCTCGGCTGGCCATGCAACGAACCATGTAGGTTCGTGAAGGTTCGCCATAGACCAAGGGTTCGGCCATACAACCCTAATAGGTTCGATTCAAAGGACCTCGAAGGTTCGGCATGATGATGGTTCGTGTCCCGATGGTTCGTGAGATCTGCCAGAAGGTTCACCAGGTCGCAAGGTTTGTGAGGCTGAATAAGGTTCGTCCACTGCATAACCCATGAAGGTTCGTGTGGTCCCCCTAAGGGTTCGGTTGAGGATCTACGAACTATATAGGCTCGTGAACAGCCCCTTAGGGTTCGGCTAAGTGCTGATGAAGGTTCGGCAGCCCTGCATCGAACGAACCTGTGTATTTACCTCTTCCTCATCAGATCTAACCCCCTTGTTTAGGGTTTCCCATGATATTACCACATTAAGTTCTCGTGATGATTAGGGGTCGACTAGGATGACTTACAACCGGTTGCGACCAT
Source organism: Mikania micrantha (assembly GCA_009363875.1). Lineage (NCBI taxonomy): Eukaryota > Viridiplantae > Streptophyta > Magnoliopsida > Asterales > Asteraceae > Mikania > Mikania micrantha. Next base: position 49,778 of record SZYD01000496.1, on the reverse strand, counting down.
GTTCAAATAGAACCCACGAAAACCCTATTTTTTTAGCTTATTCTTTCGATCATACCTCGTTTTTGGCCGGATAATTCCACAGATCCTTCGTACTTTCGTGTAGGGAATGTCTAGAGCTTCGCGTGGACACCAAGAACGCCCAAATCCGTGGAGAAACGAAGAAGATACGCGCGATTGAAGCTTGGATTTTTAGAGAGAGGTGGAACACGAATTTCTAGAGAGAGGAAGGATTGGCTGCATTTTTATGAAGGAAATGGCCTTCTTTAAGGCGTTTATAGCCCGATAGTTTTTCGGGTTCGTTCTGGTCGCTCGGTTCGTGTTTTAGTCGCGTAACGCGTATTTTACGCGATTTAAATAAAGGATTATTATTCTCATCATTCTGATGAGTTTCAAAATTGTAAAAATGTAAAATAATATATTTTACTTATTTTTACTCTTCGTGTGTTGACAGATCGTTAAACAGATACAATTACGTGTATACCCGCAATCGCGTACGTTTTCCGATCGTATTAATTATTTATAGTCGTTTAATCATAATTATAAGTTCAACATTCGTATCCTTATGGATCGTCACCCATAACTATACTCAGTCTCGCTTACGTATTACGATTTTTGTTTAATTAATTGCTTGTCATAATATTCGTCTCAACACTACGCACTAACACTATCCCATTACACCGAACGCAATATATGTATAGGGCATACCCCAGAGTCCAGCTACCTGCCTTATCTGACGCCGTCCCACCACGGTTTCAATATAATACAATACTGTTCTTGCCTAGCAAACTCGACTGTAAATAAATAATACATACTTGTTCCTAAATAATCAAGATCCTAACACACAAGCACATTATGAACACATGAAGCACATAGACTGATTTGATATGAATACACATTTGTTCTAACACTGTTTACGACTACCATGACTAAATGTACAAATGTTATAGTCTCCCCTAGTTAAGGGAATTTCGTCCCGAAATTAACTAGCCGAAGGTACTGTAAAAAGATGAGGGTACTTAAGCTTCATCTGGTCTTCACGTTCCCAGGTGAACTCAGCACCGCGTTTGCCCTCCCATCGTACCTTTACGATCGGGATACGACTGCGTTTAAGTTTCTTGACCCCTTGATCTATGATTTCTACCAGACGTTCTATGAATTGCATGTTGTTTTGAATCTAAATGTCTTCCAGTGGAATCTGAACATCATGATCTGCCAAGCATTTCTTCAGATTTGATACATGAAAAGTATCATGAACATTGCTTAGCTCCACTGGAAGTTTGAGTTTGTAGGCTACGGGACCAATCCGTTCCAGGATCTCAAAAGATCCAAAGTACCTTGGTGCACGTTTCCCTTTCTTCCCGAATCGGACAACGCCTTTCTAGGGAGAAACTTTGAGTAAGACTCGGTCACCGACTTGAAACTCAAGCGGTTTCCGACGTCGATCAGCATAACTCTTCTGCCGATCTCGTGCGGCTTTAAGCCTTGATTGAATGATTGTAATTTTGTCTGATGTTTCTTGATTGAGTTCTGGTCCTACGACCTGTGAGTCACCAATCTCGGTCCAACAGACCGGTGATCGGCACTTCCTACCATACAACGCTTCGAATGGTGCACATTGAATACTTGTATGGTAGCTGTTGTTGTACGAAAACTCGATGAGTGGAAGATGAGTGTCCCAACTCCCACCAAAATTGATCACACAAGAACGAAGCATGTCCTCGAGTGTTTGGATAGTCCTTTCACTTTGACCGTCGGTTTGGGGATGATACGCCGTGCTAAGATTAACACGAGTTCCCAAAGCCTTTTGCAATGATTGCCAAAAGCGAGAAGTGAAACGACTATCACGATCAGATATGATTGATATTGGAGTACCATGACGCGCAATGATTTCGTTGATATACAATGTGGATAGCTTCTCCATTTTGTAATCCTCTCGGATCGGGAGAAAATGAGCAGATTTGGTTAGTCGATCAACGATCACCCAAATCGAATCGTAACCTCACGGAGTTCTCGGCAACTTGATTATGAAATCCATGGAAATCTGTTCCCATTTCCATTGAGGAATTTCAGGTTGCTGCAGAAGTCCCGAAGGCTTTTGATGTTCTGCTTTGATTTTGGAACATGTAAGACATTTTCCCACGTACAGTGTTATGTCTTTCTTCATCCCTGGCCACCAATAAGACGCCCGCAAGTCTTGGTACATCTTATCTGCTCCAGGATGAACTGAGTATCGCGACTTATGAGCCTCATCACAGATGAGTGTGCGCAATTCTTCTGACTTTGGAATCCACATGCGGCCGTTGAGATATAACACCCCATCAGATCGAGGTTCCAGTTTCTTCTCAATTCCACAGTCTAAGTCTGCCTTAAGCTGATTGTCTGTTACCACTTGTTGTTGTGCAATACGAATCAAATCCTTCAAGTTTGGCTGTGTTTTGATCTCCATGGCTCTGACACGAACTGGTTTGACTGGTTCCTTACGACTAAGAGCATCCGCTACCACATTGGCTTTACCCGGATGGTAACGAATCTCACAGTCGTAATCAGTTAGAAGCACAACCCAACGCCGTTGTCTCATGTTGAGTTCTTTCTGATTAAGGATGTGTTGCAGGCTCTTGTGGTCTGTATAGATGACACATTTAGTACCATAAAGGTAGTGTCTCCAAATCTTCAATGCAAAGACCACAGCCCCTAACTCAAGGTCATGAGTAGTGTAATTCTTCTCGTGAACCTTAAGTTGTCTTGAAGCATAGGCAATCACCTTGTCCCGCTGCATAAGTACACAACCGAGTCCAAGGTTTGAAGCATCGCAGTAGACAATGAAATCATCACTGCCTTCTGGAAGACTAAGGATAGGGGAGTTGCATAACTTCTATTTAAGAAGTTGAAATGCATCTTCTTGTTTCTGTCCCCATATAAACGTTTGACTTTTCCGGGTCAAAGTAGTGAGTGACAAGGCTATCTTTGAAAAGTTCGCAATGAATCTTCTGTAATAGCCTGCCAAACCCAGAAATGAACGAATTTCTGTTGGAGTAGACGGGGTAGTCCAGTTCTTAATCGCCTCAATCTTTGCTGGATCTACATGTATCCCATCTCTGTTTATGACATGTCCTAAGAAGTGAATTTCTTTTAGCCAAAATTCACACTTCGAGAATTTAGCATAAAGTTGTTCCTCTCTTAGTAATTCTAAGACTTTCTTCAAATGATCTTCATGCTCTTGCTTTGACTTGGAATAGATCAGTATATCATCAATAAAGACAATAACAAACTGATCTAAATATGGCCTGCAGACTCGATTCATCAAGTCCATGAACACTGCCGGTGCACTGGTCAGCCCAAATGGCATAACCACAAACTCGTAGTGTCCATAACGAGTCCAAAACGCAGTCTTTGGTATATCCTCATCATTTACTCGCAACTGATGATACCCGGATCGTAAATCAATCTTAGAGAAGCAAGTTGCTCCCTGTAATTGATCAAACAGATCATCGATCCTAGGCAGAGGATATCTATTCTTGATTGTCAACTTGTTTAACTCATCCAAGTTCGAATAGCACAATGATTTGATTCACCAATGATTGTATTTCAAATGTTCGTATCTCATGTGTTTGACTAATGTTCAATGATTCCAGTTGCTCTCGAATCTTTACTTCAAATACGAACGTCAGATTCCCCCTGACATACCGAAATAAGCTTATATATAGGGCTAGCTCTCACCGCCCACCACTTACCGCAGCACGTCATCGTTAATCCGCCATTTGTATTTGGAGTTAAAATTCCAACTCTTGATTGATTATGATTGATTCATGTTTGTCTCCTGTTCCTTGATTATGATTATGAATGTGTAAACCATGGTCCTTAATTTACTTGAAATTAAGCCCTTAGGTTTTAATATGTGTGTCCTAGGTTCATTAACCTAGGTTCTCAATACTTACAGTATTGAGTATAATGATCTCTTGTGGAAACTTCAACTAAAGAATACTGTTACACAGATTCTAAGTTATAAAGTTCCTCTGATAATGAATACCTGATAATGACAACATGACAAGGATTTCAAATCAAAGATTCTAAAATTATTGATCTTGACCTCTGAATTCCTATGATGAACATGATGAGGATTTTAGATCAAAGATACTAAGATTACAGATCTTTGCCTCTAAATTCCTCTGATGAACACTGATTGAGAATTCCAGATCAAGGATACTAAGAATACAGATCCTTGCCTCTGGGATCCTTTAATGAACTCTGTGTGAGAATTTCAGATCAAGGATACTAAGAATACAGATCCTTGCCTCTGAAATCCTTTAATGAATATATGTGAGAAATTTAATTCGGTTTCAAAAATTATAGAATTCCGATTCAAATTCCTTGACTCGATATCTAATCTTAGAAAAGTATCCCTAAGATCTTTCAAGCCTAATGTAGACTTAATGCTTACTTAAGTTACTTAGATCCTAAGTATCCTCAAGCCTATAGCACTTAGTCCTATTGGGTAGCTTAGGTTATAGTCTAGGTCATTAAGCATTGGGTTTTTCCTAGTTCTCTACAACCTTGGCTCTCATACCAACCTGTCACACCCCCTGCGCCGCGTGCGGAATCCACGGCGCGGTGACGTATGAATAGTTGAATCAGGCACAAGTATTGATTAAGAACAACCACAATGGATTACTAAGTTTCATAATGTTTAGACAGTTGTTTAGTTACAGACAATCTATCTACCAAAAGAATGACAACTACAGACCCAAAATGTAGTTTACAAAATAAGACTTCAAACAAGACAATTAAACATTCAGACTTTTAGTGTGTTTCTAAATCCATCCTAGCATGTTTCTTCATCTTGATCTATCTTGAACGGTCTCCTTAGTTGTCCTTTAGTGTGTCTTAAACCTGATTACCTGAAACACGTGAAAAGTAACAGTCAACTACAGAAGTAGTTGGTGAGAACAATAGGTTTAACAATTGTAAACATGAATTTGCATTGTAAGGCATATGCTTAAAGCAATAAATGAATTACATGGATAAGTTGTAACCCAAACTAACATCAAGTCTGTAAAACGTGTCAAAACAGTCAGTAGACTGTTTGCTAGAAAAACCAACATATAATCAAGTCCCAAACTACGTTTGGAGTCAGAAAATATATCAGCAACTTTGATAAACCATAATGTACCCAAAGCTGCAGTTAGCTTTTAAAACAAATTTAAAAGCTAACTCCAGGTTTGGTCTGTCCCAATGTGTCCGTTTTCCCTTGTTGTGATCACCCAGTACTAACGCTAATGAATATGTAACTTGATGTGTATATAAGTTTTATTACAACAATGGACACCATGCTTTTGAACTTTCCTTTAAAACCATTGATTCAATGCCTTATTTGAAAACATGATTTGAAAATCTTGTTTGAATACCATGATTTGAATCCTTTGTTTAAACACCATGAAATGAATCCTTTGTTTGAACACCATGAAATGAATCCTTTGTTTGAACATCACCATGAAACCATTGTTGGAATACCGTGTTTTGAAACCCTTGATTGAGTACATATGATAGTGACCTTGTATAGTAACAAGGTTTATAAAAGATTATTTTCGAAAACACGAGTTTTTAGTAAAAGAGTTTATATGTCACATTATTTTAAAAGTGTTTATCATTTATAAAACCATTCGAGTAAAACTGATATAAAACAGTTCAAGGAAACTTTATAAACCATCTTTAATAGAAAGTGTTTAACGGTTGATATCACCCTTTGAAATTGTTGAATAATCTGATGAATTTGTACCATGAATCTGAAATGTCTGTACAATAGCATACATCTTGTATAATGAATACAATTGTAATAGTGTATTTAATCACGTGTTCCACACCAAAACAGTTGAAAAACAGTAAAAGAGGGGCTAATGTTCTCACCTGTATGCAGTATACTCTGAACTATAACAAATAGCAAGTAGCAAACATGACTTCTAACTGGTTCCTATATCATTGTAATCATACATAAGATATAAGATTTTATAATTGTATAGACTTTGACTCCTTGATTGACTTGTGTTATCATGATTTGTGATTAACATCTTGAATAACTTGTTCTCATGTTTGGAAACGTTGTATGAACTTGAAAGTCCGGATTATGTTACTTGATTTGAGAATTGGTTCATGCAAAAGAATATGTCATGTTCTTCTATGCATAGTTTGTATACATAAAAGTAACATGTGTTTGTGTATATGATAACCTTTGATTAACATTGTAATTTGAATAAATGTGCCAATTGTTTAAGTCTTTGGGATTGTGACTTGATCTCATAGTTATGTTAGATCATAACTTAACCAAAAAAAATCAAATCACAATTGCTTTGAGTTGAGGCCAAACCATGGGCCTTAAGCCCATGAATTCATGGTGTCTCTAAACAAAGACCATGGGCCTCTTGGACTAGACATGAGCCAATTGGGTATGATGTGAGGCCAACTTATGGGCCTTAGCCAATTGGATCAAATATGCGAGCCGGTTCAATGGTTCATGAAACTAATGGGTGTCGTTGAACCAACAATTATCTAATCAATTGAATTAACGGATTTGTTATTGGGCCCACTCAACTTAAAATTAGATTTAAAGAATGTAGTTGGGCCGAGATTCTATTGGGCTTGATCAATTCATATGGACTGCCTGTAATCGGAATTGGGCCAAATGGTATTGAGTTGGGCCGAATGCTATTATATGGATCAAGGGAATAGCATGGCCGAAGGTCCAAGTGATTCTCAATATGGGTTTACTATTGGGCCGTAAATGATGTTGTGGGCCGAAATACAATAAAATCTTATTGTTGACCGGTTTTGCAAGGAGGGCAGCGAACCCTTGAGTTCGATGGCTCAAGGTTCGCCAGGGTCTGGTCCAAGGAAGGTTTGCTTAGGTTCGGTGATGCATCCAAGTGCATAGGTTCGTTCATGGGGTGATACTCTAGGGTTCGGCTGACTCCCGATAACAATGAATCATAAAGGTTCGGTTATCATCACGAGGGTTCGCTGAAACACAATGAAGATTCGCCTGAGACTAAGGGTTCGGCTTGCATGAGATTTAATGAAGGTTCGTGAGACTACCTAAGTCTCGGCTGGCCATGCAACGAACCATATAGGTTCGTGAAGGTTCGCCATAGACCAAGGGTTCGGCCATGCAACCCTAATAGGTTCGATTCAAAGGACCTCGAAGGTTCGGCATGATGATGGTTCGTGTCCCGATGGTTCGTGAGATCTGCCAGAAGGTTCGCCAGGTCACAGGGTTTGTGAGGCTGAATAAGGTTCGTCCACTGCATAACCCATGAAGGTTCGTGTGGTCCCCCTAAGGGTTCGGTTGAGGATCTACGAACTATACAGGCTCGTGAACACCCCCTTAGGGTTCGCCTAAGTGCTGATGAAGGTTCGGAAGCCCTGCATCGAACGAACCTGTGTATTTGCCTCTTCCTCATCAGATCTAACCCCCTTGTTTAGGGTTTCCCATGATATTACCACACGTGTACAAGTTCTCGTGATGATTAGGGGTCGACTAGGATGACTTACAACCGGTTGCGACCATGTTCAAATAGAACCCACGAAAACCCTATTTTTTTAGCTTATTCTTTCGATCATACCTCGTTTTTGGCAGGATAATTCCACAGATCCTTCGTACTTTCGTGTAGGGAATGTCGAGAGCTTCGCGTTGACACCAAGAACGCCCAAATCCGTGGAGAAACGAAGAAGATACGCGCGATTGAAGCTTGGATTTTTAGAGAGAGGTGGAAGACGAATTTCTAGAGAGAGGAAGGATTGGCTGCATTTTTATGAAGGAAATGGCCTTGTTTAAGGCTTTTATTGCCCGATAGTTTTTCGGGTTCGTTCCGGTCGCTCGGTTCGTGTTTTAGTCGCGTAACGCGTATTTTACGCGATTTAAATAAAGGATTATTATTCTCATCATTCTGATGAGTTTCAAAATTGTAAAAATGTAAAATAATATATTTTACTTAGTTTTACTCTTCGTGTGTTGACAGATCGTTAAACAGATACAATTACGTGCATACCCGCAATCGCGTACGTTTTCCAATCGTATTAATTATTTATAGTCGTTTAATCGTAATTATAAGTTCAACATTCGTATCATTATGGATCGTCACCCTTAACTATACTCAGTCTCGCTTACTTATTACGATTTTTGTTTAATTAATTGCTTGTCATAATATTCGTCTCAACACTACGCACTAACACTATCCCATTACACCGAACGCAGTATATGTATAGGGCATACCCCAGAGTCCAGCTACCTGCCTTATCTGACGCCGTCCCACCACTGTTTCGATATAATACGACACTGTTCTCGCCTAGCAAACTCGACTGTAAATAAATAATACATACTTGTTCCTAAATAATCAAGATCCTAACACACAAGCACATTATGAACACATGAAGCACATAGACTGATTTGATACGAATACACATTTGTTCTAACACTGTTTACGACTACCATGACTAAATGTACAAATGTTACAAAATCAGTCAAGTGTGTTGAACTTGATTGTATGTGCTATATGTGTTGAAACTAGTTGTATATGTATTTTGCAACTAGGTGGTGGTAGTGGAAGTCAAACCACTAGTCATAGAGCAAGAAAAGAGCCTGCAGTTGCTAATCTCTTACCTGATCAAGGTAAGTAATCCCATAACTATGACATCACATAATAAACATTGAATTTGTTGTTGAATAAATTGTACGATAAATATGGTATTGGTGATAGGGGAACGTTGAATAATAAAAGTTCAACTACCTGTGATAAATCCAATACCTCGGTGAATGAAAGTGTGGGAACTCTAAGATGGAAGTACCGGTGGGTGAACATCATAGTAATTTGATTGATATATTTGTGATTCCACAAATGTGTGGATAGCCTGAGGTGCTGGCAATTGTCTTAGATGGAAGTACCGGTGGGTGAACATCTTAAGACTTGAATTACTTATGACTCCACAATGGTGGATAGATAGAGGTGCTAGCAATTGTCTTAGATGGAAGTACCGGCGGGTGAACATCTTAAGACTTGAATTAATTATGACTCCACAATGGTGGATAGCTAGAGGTGCTAGCGATTGTCTTAGATGGAAGTACCGGTGGGGGAACATCTTAAGACTTGAAATATTTATGATACCACAAATGTGTGGATAGTCAGAGATGCTGACAAATAGCTATGGTGGAAGCACAGGAATGTGAACACCATAGTGTAATATTGATTAAACTATTATAAGTAATAGTTGATGATTGATAATATAATATTATTATATTGTGAGAGTCAATTCGAATAGAAATGACTCAGTTTGAATATTGATTGTGAAAAATGTATTTTTACATTTTGTCGTTGAGAAACCATTGGGGTTTACTTACTTAGTTCTTATGAACTAATGTGAATTATTGTGTGATGTTTGTAGGTCAAACATGATGGACCTGGCTGTAAGGATCGAGGTGGACTGTGAATCGAACGAACAAACCTTGTTGCAAACGTTTGAAATTTTGGTTTAAACTTACTTATGTAAATAAGTATTGTAAAATGTGTGACACGTTTACGTTTGCGCTAAACTTTGTTTAATATTATAAAATAAAGAAGGTTAAACAAGGTTTTGAAAATGAAAAATTTGCTGGGACCAACTCTGATATTATAGAAAATTGTTAAATAGTAACCGGGGGTTACAAAGCTGGTATCAGAGCAATGGTTTGAGCGATTCAAGTGTTAGAAACACACTCGAACTCAAATCTTATGCTCTTGATATGTGATTAAACATTCGATTCAAGCCTCGATCATTAAGCCGGAGGTATGAGGTAAGTAATTATGTATTGAATTGTCTATGTACACATTATCGTGTGTATAAATTATGTGAACCGAACTTCTCAATTATGAAATGAAATGATGAAGTTAAGGGCACGAGCGTGGAATAAACATGTTATTATGCCTGGCCAGTATAATAAGATGTTTAGGACATAAACGTTTCCTTAATTAAGTCAGATTGTATCATGATTGCGAACATTAGGTAAGGAGATTTTATACCGTATATTTACAGATTAATTAACTATTGTGAATGTATAAGACTGACTGTCTAATTATATGATTTCAGCCACGAATGGCTGACGAGCATACCTCTGGTGTGAATAGCGGTGAGAAGGTGGAACTCACTGAAACTCAAATAATGGTGAAGGAAGAGGTGGCAAAGGCTTTTGAAGCTGCTTTGCCCACATATATTGATGAAATTAAGTCTTCCTTAAAAGAGTTCCTTCATCAAGAGTTGGCTGAATTTGAAACTGGAGCGGAGATGAAACAATCTTCCAAGAACACTACTTTTAAAGAATTTATGGCTTGTAAGCCAGCTGAGTTTAAGGGAGAGGTAGATCCCTTGATTAGCCAGCGTTGGATATCTGATATTGAAAGTACCTTTGAGACTAGTCATTGTGACCCGACTGATGAGGTCATGTTTGCTGGCAATCAGTTAAAAGATCGTGCCAAAGATTGGTGGGAGTTGTTGAGAAAGGAAAAAGGCAGAGATGGAATAAAAGGGCTGACGTGGGCCGAGTTTAAAGAACTTTTCTTGAAGCGGTTTTGTCCTCAAGCCGCTATTGATCGTATTACTGAGGAGTTTCTGCATCTATAGTAGAAGGATGAAAGTGTTCATACTATCACTGCCATTTTCTTCGATAAAGCTAAATTTTGTCCGGATCTCCTTCAAACTGAAAGAATGTGGATAAACCGGTATCATACTATGTTGAACACGAAGTACCGGGAATTTCTCACGCCTTCTAAGTGTGAGACACTTAATGAGTTGATTAATTGTGCCCGGGAATGGGAATTGGAGTTGAAACGACCAGAAGATCGAGGAGATAAACGAAAGGCAGAAACAGAAACAGGTTCATCTAAAGAGGCGAAGTTTGTTAAATCGTTTAAAAAGCCTGTCTTTCCTAAACCTTGTCCCAACTGTGGAAGGATGCACGCAGGTGAGTGTCGTGCTAGGCCTGTTGTCTATTACAAATGTGGGAAGCCGGGACATTTGGCAACCCAGTGTTTGAGCCCTCCTGGTCTATGCTATCATTGTTATAAGCCAGGACATAGGAGGAGTGAGTGCCCTGAACTTAAGAGGGCAGTACCAATTAATGATGATAGCCGATCGTTCAAATCTCAAGGCTCGGGAAAGAAACCGGAAGCGCCCAAACCAAAGGGGAGAGCTTTCCAGATTTCTGCAGAGGAGGCTAAAATCACGTCTGATGTAGTGACAGGTAATTTCTCTGTTAATTCAATACTTGCTTATGTGTTATTTGATTCTGGAGCCAATCGATCTTTTGTGTCTATAAAATTTGTGCATCACCCATCTTTTGTCTTAGAGAAGTTACCTGTAACATTAGAAGTAGAGGTTGCTGATTATAAGAGTTTTCTAGTGTTTGATATTTATCAAAATTGTAAACTTACGATCAATAACGAGGATTATGTTGTTGATTTAATACCCATGGTATTGGGGGAGTTTGACGTTGTTATTGAAATGGATTGGCTATCTTCTTATAAAGCCAATATTCTTTGCAACCACAAAGTTATACAATTGATAACCCCAAGTGGGTATGAATTGTCCATCCAAGGAGAAAAACGTGGAGGGGTTGTTTTGTGTTCTTTGGTCAAAGCCAAGAAGTATATGAATCATGGGGGCCAATCCTTCTTAGCTTATGTCATTGATGCTGAGAAAACAGTAAAGAGTTTGGAGGATGTCCCAATTGTTAGGGATTTTCCTGATGTTTTTCCGGATGACTTACCGGGAATCCCCTCTGATAGAGATGTTGAGTTTAGAATCGATATTATTCCAGGGGCCAAGCCTATAGCAAAAGCTCCTTATCGTTTAGCACCGTCTGAATTGCAAGAGTTGATGACTCAATTGCAGGATCTTCTCGATAAAGGTTTTATTCATCCAAGCATCTCGCCTTGGGGTGCTCCTGTTCTTTTTGTTAAAAAGAAGGACGAAAGTTTTCGTATGTGTATTGATTATCGAGAGCTTAATAAGGTGACCATGAAAAACAAATATCCATTGCCTCGGATCGATGATCTTTTTGATCAGTTACAAGGGGCTTCTTGGTTCTTTAAAATTGACCTTCGGTCGGGTTACCATCAAATTAAAGTTAGGGAAGCAGATATTCCTAAAACAGTGTTTCGAACCTGATACGGTCATTACGAATTTCTTGTCATGTCTTTTGGGCTGACTAATGCACCGGCTGCATTCATGGACTTGATAAATCGGGTATGTCGTCCCATGCTGGATCGATCTGTTATCGTCTTTATTGATGATATTCTTGTTTATTCTAAAAATGAAGGTGATCATGCTTGTCATTTACGGGAGGTACTTGAAACTCTCCGTAGGGAGAAGTTATATGCCAAATTTTCTAAATGCGCCTTCTGGCTGCATGAAGTCCAATTTCTTGGGCAAGTGATAAATGCAGATGGCATTCTTGTTGATCCTTCAAAAATTCAAGCGGTGACCAATTGGAGTCTACCTAAAAATCCAACCGATGTCAGAAGTTTTCTTGGCTTAGCTGGTTATTATCGAAGATTTATTCAAGACTTTGCCAAGATTGCTTCATCTGTAACCAAACTTACAAGAAAAGATGTTAAGTTTGTGTGGGGTGAGGACCAAGAGAAAGCATTCCAAGAGTTAAAGTCAAAATTAACTCAGGCACCGGTATTGACATTACCGGATGGCCTTGATGATTTTGTGGTATATTCTGATGCTTCTTATCTTGGTCTGGGCTGTGTTCTTATGCAACGAGGCAAGGTGATTGCCTATGCCTCAAGACAATTGAAAACCCATGAAATCAATTATCCTATTCATGATTTGGAACTTGCAGCAGTTGTATTTGCCTTAAAAATCTGGAGGCATTATCTGTATGGTGTAAAGTGTACTATTTACACTGATCATAAGAGTTTGAAATATTTCTTCACTCAGAAGGAATTGAATATGAGGAAAAGACGATGGCTGAAATTACTCAAGGACTACGATTGCGAAATTCTCTATCATCCAGGGAAAGCAAATGTGGTGGCGGATGCCTTGAGTAGAAAAGAAGAGTGTGAACCAATCAAAGTGAAGGCTATGCAGCTTGTGATTACTTCAGGGTTAATTGAGCAGATCAAGGAAGCCAAGACTGAAGCTTTAAAGGAAGAAAATTGGAAACGAGATAGAATTAAAGGACAAGATCATAACCTAGATGAAGATAATCGTGGTTTAAAGACTAGGTGGGGTCGAGTGTGGATACCTCCCACTTGTCCACTTAAGTCTGCATTGTTGGAAGAAGCGCACAAGTCGAAGTACTCAATTCATCCTGGGGCTACTAAAATGTATCGCGACCTTCGGGTAAACTATTGGTGGTCAGGTATGAAACGAGATATGGTTAAACATGTGTCGAAATGTTTGTCTTGTATGCAGGTAAAAGCAGAGCACTAGAAACCTTGTGGTATGTTGCAACCATTGGAAATCCCAATGTGGAAATGGGAACATATCACAATGGACCTGATCACTAAGCTTCCTAAGACAAGGAAGGGATTTGATACGATTTGGGTCATTATGGATAGGTTGACTATTAGTGCTCATTTCTTGCCCATTCATGAAACCTATTCTTCTGATAAAATGGCAGAGTTATACGTACGAGAAGTGGTGTCTCGTCATGGTGTGCCTGTAACCATTATCTCTGATCGGGATACTCGATTTACTTCTCGATTTTGGAGAAATTTTCAGGAAGAATTAGGAACAAGACTGTTGTTAAGCACTGCGTATCATCCTCAGACTGATGGACAAAGTGAAAGAACCATTCAGACCCTCGAGGACATGCTACGGGCGTGCATTATTAATTTTGGTGGTAGATGGGATGATTATCTACCTTTAGCAGAGTTCTCGTATAATAATAGTTATCATTCCAGCATTGGAATGCCTCCTTATGAGATGCTCTATGGGAGGAAATGTCGAACTCCCGTTTGTTGGGGAGAAGTTGGGCAGCGTGAACTCGCACATAAAAATGTAGTTAAAAATACTAATGAACGGATAGATCAGATCCATGCCCATTTGAAGGCGGCTCAAGACCGTCAGAAATCATACGCTGATAAGCGTAGAAGGCCCATTGAATTCCAGGTGGGAGATTTTGTGTTATTAAAAGTCTCACCGTGAAAAGGTGTTATACGTTTTCGTAAGCGAGGAAAGCTAAGTCCACGTTTTATTGGACCATTTAAAATCATAGCTCGTGTTGGTGAAGTTGCTTATCGCCTGGAGCTACCTGAGGAGTTAAGTGGAATTCATAATACGTTCCACGTTTCTTACTTATGAAAATGTTTAGCAGATGAATCTGCATACGTACCACTGGAAGATATAGAAATTGATGATAGATTAAATTATGTAGAAAGGCCAGTGGCAATACTTGACCGAAAGGTCAAGCAACTTAGAAACAAGTCATTGAGCCAGGTGAAGGTTCAGTGGAAAAATATAACCGGTTCTGAAGCCACGTGGGAATCAGAAAATGAAATGAGAAAGTATTATCCTTTCCTTTTTAAGGTTTAATCGGTTTCGGGGACGAAACCTTTGTAAGGAGGGGAGATTTGTAACAACCGGTTTTTAATAAATGAATGTACTTGAAATCATCGTTAATTGAACGATTGTGATTGTTGTAATTAAAAATGTGTGAGAATTACGTCATCAAAAGCACGAGCACATGTGATCGTTCTAGATATCCACGATGATTTAGCAATTTTGGTTATAAGAGGTTGATAGTATGCGAGAAATGATGAACGTGGGCGAAAACCGTGCGCGAAACGGAGTTACAGATTGTCCGGAATCGCGAAACGAAGTTAAAAATCAAAAAAATTGGAAAAATATTATGGGGCGGTACGCCCCACGCCAAGCACTGGGCTGGGGTGGTACGCCTGGAGCCTTAAGTTGGCAAAAATTTGTTAAAACGATCAGATCGCATCCAGAAAGTATTTTTCTTCTTTTTTCGACCTGAACCTGCTCCAAACGAAAAACCCGACAATTTTAAGCGCAAAACCTTCATTTCAAATGGTTTTAAACATCCGGATCGCACCCAGGAACATATCTACAACATTTGATCGTTGTTTTGTGACTGAATATCCGTCAGATTGGGTAACGATTCATTTTATCCTACTAGTTTAATATTGTGTGGATTAAATTTAGTTTTGATTGTAATACTATGATTATGGGTATTGAATATTGCCTAGTTGATAACTAGGGATTGTTAGAAACGAAGAACTTGCTGTTTTGATGGTAAAATCTTCGTTTTGAAGCTGGGATAATGTCCGGTTATTATGAAACCCATATCATGGTGTGATAACTAGTAGGATGGGTTGAATACGATTATAAATGAAATATGGATTATGATCCATGAGTTAAATGATGATTATGATGAATTGATGTTAAAATTATTAACAGTTATGATCATAAATAAAAATTGAATAATAAAAGTGATTAAAGATCGTAACTAATATAATTGAACATCAATTATTTGATGAAATGCCTAAGTGAGGCATGAAACATGATTAATTGTGATAATTGACTAAAACTTACTAAACACAGTAAGACAGAGTCAATTATGTGATAAATTGACTTTGAGCAAGTCAAATCAGTCAAGTGTGTTGAACTTGATTGTATGTGCTATATGTGTTGAAACTAGTTGTATATGTATTTTGCAACTAGGTGGTGGTAGTGGAAGTCAAACCACTAGTCATAGAGCAGGAAAAGAGCCTGCAGTTGCTAATCTCTTATCTGATCAAGGTAAGTAATCCCATAACTATGACATCACTTAATAAACATTGAATTTGTTGTTGAATAAATTGTACGATAAATATGGTATTGGTGATAGGGGAACGTTGAATAATAAAAGTTCAACTACCTATGATAAATCCAATACCTCGGTGAATGAAAGTGTGGGAACTCTATGATGGAAGTACCGGTGGGTGAACATCATAATAATTTGATTGATATATTTGTGATTCCACAAATGTGTGGATAGCCTGAGGTGCTGGCAATTGTCTTAGATGGAAGTACCGGTGGGTGAACATCTTAAGACTTGAATTAGTTATGACTCCACAATGGTGGATAGCTAGAGGTGCTAGCAATTGTCTTAGATGGAAGTATCGGCGGGTGAACATCTTAAGACTTGAATTAATTATTACTCCACAATGATGGATAGCTAGAGGTGCTAGCGATTGTCTTAGATGGAAGTACCGGTGGGTGAACATCTTAAGACTTGAAATATTTATGATACCACAAATGTGTGGATAGTCAGAGATGCTGACAAATAGCTATGGTGGAAGCACAGGAATGTGAACACCATAGTGTAATATTGATTAAACTATTATAAGTAATAGTTGATGATTGATAATATAATATTATTATATTGTGAGAGTCAATTCGAATAGAAATGACTCAGTTTGAATATTGATTGTCAAAAATGTATTTTTACATTTTGTCGTTGAGAAACCATTGGGGTTTACTTACTTAGTTCTTATTAACTAATGTGAATTATTGTGTGATGTTTGTAGGTCAAACATGATGGACCTGGCTGTAAGGATCGAGGTGGACTGTGAATCGAACGAACAAACCTTGTTGCAAACGTTTGAAATTTTGGTTTAAAGTTACTTATGTAAATAAGTATTGTAAAATTTGTGACACGTTTACGTTTGCGTTAAACTTTGTTTAATATTATAAAATAAAGAAGGTCAAACAAGGTTTTGAAAATTAAAAATTTGCTGGGACCAACTCTGATATTATTGAAAATTGTTAAATAGTAACCGGGGGTTACAATAACTTAAACAAATAAATTTTAATTTTAATTTATAAAATTTATAACAAAAATCTCAAGAAAAGAGTTTTATAAAAAAAATTAAATTTAAATCATATTAAACTTTAATAACTTATTGAAGTAACTCTTTTTAATTTTTTAATTTAAATATTATACCAAAACAATCATTTATAATAATCAAACTACTTTATACTAGTTATAAAAGGGTTTAAATAAATTATAACAATTAAAACATGGTTTAAACGCACTTGAGGGGTATTATTTTCCAAAAACAAAACTATAAATAAAAAGAAAAATCCCGGGGGCGAATCTGCCAAAATCACTCGTTTTAATCTCCAACCCGATCCTTCGACCCATTCAAACTCATGGATACCCGGTTGACTCTCGTTGGACCCAATTCCAAATCCAGCTCGATTAATCATGAAAACAGCTTGGTTGTTGATAAAATAGGTTGGTTTCTAACACGTATTCAGATTCAATCATCAATTAAAACAAGAATCAAGCCATTAACCCGTGAAATACTTTCCGAAGTGAAGAACAAACGACCGGAATTCAAAATCAAACCAATCGTGTATAAAAACCCAATTAACTCAACCAAAGCAATCCATTAATCGTTTCTAAACTTTCTGTGATCAAAAACCGCAAATCCTTTAAAGAGCATTTAAAGGTAGGTGTTTCTTATATCAATCAACTCGTTTTTAGATCTGGATTAAAAACCCTATGGTTTCTTACACAATCAAAGCCTTAAACAATCGAATTTGATCGAGTTTGGAATCTAGGGTTCGAATTCTTAAACCGATTTGGGGAAAGGATTCGGATTATGTTAAGTATAATTGATCCGGTGTTCTTTCACGGTTAAGTGCATAGTTCAACTGGTTAAAGCTTGTGGTTTCAAAAGTATGGTCGTAGGTTCTGGCCTGGCTGGAGCCGGTTTTTTGAGCCAAAATGTGACAATTGCAGTTGAGAATTACGTCATCGATAACATGAGCACATGTGGTCGTTCTAGAAATCCACGTTGATTTAGCTATTCTAATTATTACAGGTTGATAGTATGCGAAAAATGGTGAAAGTGGGCGAAAACCGTGCGCAAAACGGAGTTACTGATTGTCCGGAATCGTAAAACGAAGATAAAATCAAAAATTGAACGAAAATGTACTGGGGCAGTACGCCCCGGGCCACACGCCCAGCTAGGATGGTGTGCCCGGCGGCCCTTGAGTCGGCAAAAATGTTTAAAAGATTGGAATTAATGGGAAAACTCAACCATTTCTTCTTCTACTCGTTTCTGCCAACTACCATACGAAAATTTCTCAAACTTTTGGCCTTCAAACTACATTTCAAAGGCATCTAAGCATCCAGATCATACCAAGGAACAAATCTACAAGCCCTGATCGTAGTTCTACGCGCAGAAATCCGTCAGATTAGGTAACGGTTCGTTTTAACTTTCTAGCTTCATAATGATTGATTAGATCTTGATTTTGAACGTAATGATATAGTTAGGGTTGTTGATTATTGCCTAGATGATGGCTAGGATTGATTATAAACGAAGAACACGATGTTTTAAAGGGTAAATCCTTGTTTTGATCCGTTGTAATGCCCGGTTTGCATGAAATCATACCCATGATTATAATGGTTTAAACCATTTGATTATGACAATGTAGGTGATTAGTTTGATTAATCTTTGAAATGCAAGGTTAAATCCAAGTGTTTCAAACTAATCACAATCATTAACATACTCATTGGAACGATTATCTGATGTTTATGATAATAGTCAGATTAGTATGTTAAACATTTTTATTAAACCTATTTTAATGCTACATTGTGATATTTCATGATATTTGGGTACTCAGTAACAAGGATTGATCATTTCTAAGCCATTTATATGTCTAGAAACTGTTCAAGCATTATAATCAACAACATTAACTATTCGGTTAATTCGAGATTATTCTGATTAATCAAGTGTGTCATCAACCTTGTATTAGGAACCTAATTCAATGTAGGTTCCTACATTATCATACATTGTATGATATAACATTAAATTAACTAATTATTTACTTAATATCAGTTTGATGACCATTAAGACAATGTCTTTGACATTGGACGTTCAGAAAGATCTAATCAGTAAGTTAGAACATAAATAACTTATTAAACATAAATAAATGCAGAATTTCTCTATTACTATCAGTTGTGTGACATTATGCTACTTCTGAGTTATCAGGTGAGTTTCGTATAAACCCTTTTCTTTTTAATATTTTACAAACATCGGGGTAGCACTATGAAACCTTTCTTGAACATATGATATGTATCACTGTAATCTATATGATTGCATGTGATCTGTTGAGAACTTGTGGATTTCATGGGATTGTGTCTGTAGAACAAAACTCTATCACAAAACTTGAAAGTCCTCATTCTTGAACTGTATCTAGTAAACCAATGTGGGGCCGAACAGAAAATAATGATAGTACTATCGGCTGACAACCCATTTGTCGGGAGCTTGCAACTCCCCTTGGTGTAAATGTTTGTTATCTGTTTTTACAACTTCTTAATGTTGTGATAGACATACGATATTACCAACAAGTAATGTCCTCGAAGATCGTAGAGTATGTTAGTACATATTGGTAATAAGTTGCTTATCAAACATGTAAATTATAGAAGTTTTGTAAAGGTTTGGCTTAGGTTCGTCTGGCCCACGAACCTTCGAAGGTTCGGCGAACCTGTCATCTTTGATAGGATTGGCGAATCTATAACCTTGGAAGGTTCGGCGAACCTATTAGGTTTGGCTAGCTAGGTTCGTCCAGCGAACCTCAAGGTTCGGCTGGCGAACCTAAGGGCGGCTGTAATATGTTCGGCTGGCAGTCTGTATATATAGTAGGTTTCTCTGATTTTGTCATAACTTCAGAAAACCTCTGGAAATTCTGTGTGTATTCTCTGTGTGAGAGTTGTAATCAGTTCATATTGATTAATGAATTGAAGATGATTATTGGAATGCTTGTTCTTCTTTGATTCTTATATATCAAATATAGATTTCCGCATATATTTGATTGTTCATAGGATTCCGTTATACAATCAAGATCATATTCAGCAGATCTACAGTGGTATCAGAGCTTTTGGTGGAGTTCTATACAAGAATTGTCAAAGAACTACAAGTATTTGAAGTTAGAAGTTGAAAAGATCAAGAAATGGATCAAAATTCTAGTTTTCTTTGTGATTGATTGCTGTTTTGAGTGTAATTTCATAATCAATTGCTGTGAAATATTACAATTAAGGGATTTGTGGTGTTAATTTGAGGATTTTGAAGGATTTCTTCGAATTTTGGAAGGTTTTCCCTCCAAAATTTTGAATTTTGAATTACAGGTTCATGAGCCGAACCTGTGAATAGCTGGAACAATAGGTTCGATGTTATTGAGATTTTTTGAGGTTCGTTGAAAGTTTTTTTTGCAAAGGTTCATCTGTTCCAGGTTTGTTGAAGGTTTTTCTGCATAGGTTCGTCTGATCAAGGTTCATTTGTCTCAAGGTTCGTGAGATAAAAGGTTTGCCTCAGGTTCGTGATTTGAGGTTCGTGACTTAAGGTTCGTTCAGATCAAAGATTGGTGAAGGTTCGCCTGGTTGTTAGGTTCGTGAAGTGAATTTTTCTGCAAAGGTTCGCTAATAAAAATTTGAAATCATGGCTGAGATGTATGCTGCTGTAGCTAGTCAGAATTCTAAAATACATAGCATTCTGATTAGTGAAACTGAAGTTGGAAGTACAAACTATGTTCTAAAGTTGCTAGATTTGACAGATTACGATAACTGGAAAGGAAGATTTGAAACACACTTAAATGGAACTGACACTAATCTTTGGGAAAGGATATTGTCACCATATGAAAGACCTAGAGTGGTGGGAAGAGATTTGTATCAAATCCTTGAGAGATTAGACGTTGATGAAAGAAAGAAATACGATTCTAAGAAGAAAGCTTACTGGATGCTGAGCCAAGCAATTCCATATCAGGTACTTCATCAATTTGATGAACACAAAACCTCATATGGTTTGTGGAAGGCTTTGAAAGCAAGGAATGACGGAAATACCAATCTTAAGAAGATGAAAGCCACCGATATACGCAAAGAGTTTGAAAATTTTAACTTTATTGGCCATGAAAGTCTTGAAGCATTGATTACAAGATACAGACATCTGTTGACTGAAGTTAGAAAGTGTGGAATCGTATATATTGAAGATGAAAAGATCGATTGCCTTGCAGATGCGTTGCCTGAAAAGTGGAATTCATTGGTACTAATCTTGAGAGAAAATCTACCAGGAATGACTTTGGTGGAATTTATTGAAAAACTAGAAGAACAGGAGATGAAGGATAAGAGAAAAGCAAGGAGAGTGAATGTTACTCAAGATCCTTCTTTATATGGTGCATCAGTGGTTACACCACCTGTAAGAATATTTAGACATCATTTGTTTCTAGTACTTCTGATGGTATTCCTGCACCTTCTGCATCTGCAAGTTGTAGTTCATCTTATTCTGGGAAAGAGAAGAAGACTGATTCAACAACACCTCCTGTTCAGCTGAATACAACAAATCTGGGGAAAGTAACTGAAGAGGCTGTTCGGGATCATATGTCAATTTTGTCATGTGTGGTCAGTGCGTATGATGAACAAATTGCAGGGAAGATTGGAAACTCTAATCTTACATTTGAAGATTATGAGAATATTGATGATGACGAGATGGAGTTGATTGACACTCAATGGGCATTGGCAAGTGTGATTAGAAGAATCAATCGATATGAAAAGAAAACTGGGAAGAAATTCACTTTTGATCGAAACACCAAGTTTGGATTTAATCCAAAGACTACTCAGTGTTACAACTATGGTGAGTTAGGCCATTTTGCTAGAGAATGCAAGAATCCGAAGAAGAAAGGAAATTTAAACCCTTTCAAACCAAAGGAAGCTTATCAGAAGAAGAAAGACAAGTCTGAAGAGTCGTTGAAAGCTTTAGTGAGTCAAGCTGATGAAGGTTATGATTGGGGAAAGCAGTATGATGAGTTGATGGGTGCCTTCACGGCTTCTTTGGACGAAGACACAGGCAAAGGCAAAGAGAAGGTTGATGAGGTACATGATGATCTGTTAGAGATCATTGATAAATTGAAAGAGATGAATGCTCAGTTGACTGCTGAACTGGTAGAGTGCACAGAAGCTAACAAGCAGCTAATTACAAGAGAAAAAGCCTTTGAAAAAAAGATAATCGATTTAGGAAAAGAGAATGAAGAGTTGAAAATCAAAGTTTTACAAAATAATCATGCAGTTTCTGTGCATCTCGAATCTGTCCAAAAGCAGAAGGTTGAATTATCAGCAGCAAAAGCAGAAGCTGAAATGAACAAGAGCAAGCTTGAAAATTATCAAAATTCTCAGTATGTCATCTATTACTTTGTTGCCATGCAAAGATCATCGCATGATACTACTGGAATAGGTTTTCATGTTGTACCACCTCCTTCCAGCTACGTGCCAGGACCACCAATTGATTTGAATTTGGAAGTTCATCCTGTCTCTTTGGATGAACATCGGTCTGAACATGTCATTGAAATTGCTGAAGGATCATCATCTGATGAAAAAGTGTCTCTTGATAGTGATGCTCTTATTATTGAAGACATCACTGAATCAGAATATTCACCTGACATTTTGAGACTGAATGGTTATCAAGTTAAAATGGTTGACAAAAAGAGTCTGAAGTCTCAGAAGTCAAAGACTGAAATGAAACCAGTTGAGAATTTGGTGATCAAACCCAATCTTGTTTCTAAACCAGTGATGAAACCCAAAACAACAACTAATCTCAAACCGATTGTGTATGTAAAGTCATCTACTACACATCAAGGAGAGTCTAGTGGTACTTTCAAAAGCAAAATGTTTTTTCTAAAAAGGTTGATAAAGTAGATTTTTTCTTTGATAAGTTTGGAGTTGGACATAAAGACAAATCAAAGGATTTTCATAATAAAATGACTAATTCAAAGATAAAATCAACTAGTTTGAGAAACAGATTCTCATCTGCAAAGGTTGCTTCTAAACCTTGCAGTTCATCTAAGTACTATGATGAACCAAAACCAAAGAATCATCGGAAAGATAAAAAATGTTACCATTGTGGTAAATTTGGTCATCTAAATGTTGATTGTGATTTGGATTTCAGTTCTACTGATTGTAGCAGCTTTAGGTCTTATTCACCAAGAGAAACACGAAAGTGTTTTACTTGTTGTGGAAAAGGACATATTTCTGCTAATTGTCCAAACAACAGAATCAGAAAGAGTTCAGATGATGAGAGTTGGGTGAATAAGTCAGGTGGTAGTCCTAGGAAAGTGAAACCTAGTGAGGAAGAGATGAGAGTTCTTAGCAAATTTGATCCTGATTGTGTTTGGGTAAAAGAAGAAAGTAATCAGAAGAAACGAGTTTTTGATAATAAAAGAAATGCGAAAAAGCTTGTCAAACTTTTGATATCATCTGTTGATGATTCTTTTGACAAGGAATCTTCAAAATCATTTTCAAAATCATATTTTAAGTCAAAATCATTTTGGAAATTGAAAAACAGGTCAGGTGATCAAATTTCTAGGATAAAGGATGATAACGGTGAAGATGGCTCTTCAAGCAGTTCATCACAACAGAATGGCAGGGGTCCATTCAGAGAGACTCGACGCCGAAATGGCGGGGGTCATCCCTTTTGATACTGATAGAATTTTAATTTATTGTGCAGGTGGCATCCATGGGCCATATCAATAGTCGTTGGATTGTTGATTGTGGATGTTCACAGCATATGACTGGAGAGCTAAATTTGTTGAAAGATTTCAGACAAATAAAGGGAAGTTATGTGAACTTTGCAGGAGATAAAGGTGGTCAAATTACTAGGTTGGGTAGTTTGACGAATGGTAAAGTTTCATTTGACAATGTTAATTACTGTAAAGAATTAACTAACAATTTGTTAAGTGTTTCGCAGATTTGTGACAAAGAATACAAAGTGATGTTTGATAAAGACACGTGTTATGTACTTAAGCAAGGATTTCCGATTCCTGAGGAGTGGATTCTGATGACTACTGATCGGAGCAAGGATTTGTATGTACTTGATATGGCAAGGGCGGAGACGGTGAATAAAGTGGAGACATGTCTGGTGTCTAAAGCAACTGAGCAAGATACACGTTCTTGGCATAGACGGATGTGGCATATTCATATTAGGAAGATGAATCATCTTGTACACAATCATTTAGTTAAGGGTGTACCGGTTAAACAATTTAAACTTCCTGATGTGTGTGTGTCGTGTAAAAAGGGTAAACAGAAAAGGAAGTCACACAAAAAAAAGACAATGTTTTCTATTGATAAGCCACTTGAACTTCTTCACATGGATTTGTTTGGACCAATCAATGTGAAAAGTATAGGTGGTGAATCATATTGTTTTGTGGTGACTGATGACTTTTCTAGATTTTCATGGGTCATGTTCTTAAAGCATAAATCTGATACTTATGAAAATTTTGTGTTGTTGATTAATAGGTTGGAGACATTGTATAAGTTGAGAGTAAGGCGTGTACGTTCAGATAATGGGATTGAGTTTAAGAATCATCAAATGGAAGAATTTTGTGATTCAAAGGGCATTCAGCAGCAATTCAGTGCACCATATGAACCGCAAATGAATGGTGTAGCTGAAAGAAAGAACAAAACATTGATTGAGTCTGCAAGAATGATGCTCGCTGATTCTAAACTCCCCATTACATTTTGGAGTGAAGCTGTGGCTACTGCCTGTCTTACTCTTAACAGAGTTTTGATTGTTAAAAGACACAATAAAACATGCTATGAATTGCTTCAAAATTGAAAGCCTAATTTGGAACACTTGGAACCTTTTGGGGCTCCTTGTACCATGCTAAAGAAAGATTCCAAATTCAATTCAAAAGATGAAGACGGTTTCTTTCTTGGCTACTGTCTTCCTAACAAACGTGTGTTTAATAAATGTACGGGTGTTATGGAATTATGGTATCATGTGGATGTTCAAAGACATACACCTATACCATACGAAAAAGGACCAGATTGGCTTTTTGATTATGACAAACTTTTTGGGTCTTTTAATTTGTCTCCAAATGTTTTTGATGATGAAATAACCTTACAAATGTTACATGATTTGCAGAATTTTGAAGATCAAGGTATTTCTCATCATGCTGAAGATAATAATAATAATCCACATGAGGAAGGCGTTTCAGAAGTAATTAATGACGATTTTTCAACTGATGATGATCATGATGTTTTTGAAGATGATATTTCTCATGATCAAGATATTGATCAGAATATTACAAATCTGGATCATAATGTGGAAGTCCCGCAAGTGCCTGTCACTAGAGTTCATATAAATCATCCTGTTGATCAGATCATTGGAAATCCTGCTGCTGGAGTATAGACATGACATCAAGTTACAAATGAGGCGAGTTTGTATGTTGAGTTAGAAAGGACTCATGGAACTTAAGAGCTCTGGATGCATTCTGCATTTATTTCTCAGATTGAGCCAAAGACTGTTACTTAAGCGTTGCGTGAGCCTGCCTGGGTGGAGGCTATGCAAGAAGAGCTGAATCAGTTTCAGAAATTGGGTGTTTGGCATCTAGTTGATTTGCCAAAAGGAGAGAAGAAAATTGGCACTAGATGGGTGTTAAGATGCAAACGAGATGATCGAGGCGTAATTGTTCATAACAAAGCACGTTTAGTGGTTCAAGGTTTCAAACAAGTTGAAGGAATTGATTACGATGAAGTGTTTGCACCTGTGGCGCGGCTAGAAGCAATTAGACTTTTTCTTTCTTTTGCTGCTCACAAGAAATTTAAAGTTTTTCACTTGGATGTCAAGTCTGCATTTCTGTACGGTTCTTTGAAGGAAACAGTGTATGTTTGTCAGCCACCGGGCTTTGAGGATCCTATCCACCGGGATCAGGTTTACCACTTGGACAAAGCACTGTATGGTCTTCATCAGGCTCCGCGTGCCTGGTATGAGACATTATCGACTCACCTTATTGAACACGGGTTCAATAGGGGTCAGATTGAAAAAACATTGTTTTATCGGGAAAAGGACAAGGACATTATTCTTGATCTGATCTATGTAGATGATATTATCTTTGGATCTACAGATGAATAACTATGTTTGGAGTTTAAAGAGGTGATGATTGAGAAATTTGAAATGAGTGCCATGTCAGACATCAAATATTTCTTGGATTTACAAATTGATCAAACTGATGATGGAATCTTCATTCATCAGACAAAATATATTCAAGATGTGCTAAAACGGTTTAGCATGCTTGATTCAAAACCGATTTCCACGCCCATTCAGCCTAATCACGGGATTGAGCCTGATATTAAGGGGGAGATAATTGATGCTACTTTGTATCTTGGAATGATTGGAAGTTTGATGTATCTGACTGCCTCAAGACCAGATATTGTATTTGCTACAAGTATCTGTGCTCGATATCAATCAACCTAAAGTGTCACATATTGTAGTCAAAAGAATTCTTCGTTATCTGAAGGGTACACCAGACACCGGTCTGTGGTAACCTAAGGATGATAACTTTTCCTTCAATGCCTACAGTGATTCTGATTATGGAGGTTGTAAGACAGATGCGAAATCCACAACTGGAGGTGCACAATTTTTGGGGGAAAGATAAGTTTCTTGGCAGTGCAAAAAGCAAACATCTGTTGCTACTTAGACCTGTGAGGCTGAGTATGTAGCGGCTGCCAGTTGTTGTTCACAAGTTTTGTGGATACAACAACAGCTGAGAGACTATGGTTTGAATTTTATGACTACCCCAATTCATGTTGATAATGAGGCTGCTATTGCTATCACAAAGAATCATGTGTATCACTCACGATCTAAACACATTGATATTAGGTTTCATTTCATACGCGATTGCTATGAGAAGAAACTTATTGATGTGGTGAAGATACATACAGATGAGCAACGAGCAGACATTCTCACCAAGGCCTTTGATAAAAACCGTTTTGAGCATTTGCCCAAATTAAATGGCATAAGGGTCATGGGTGAGGTAATTTCAAATCAACTTCCTTCAAAATCAATTTTTATTGAATTAACATCAGATATTTTAATTGTTTTGTTGTTTTGTGTTTTAGTTTTTAGGGAGAGAAAATTTTGAAAAATACAAAAACATTTGAAAAATCAAAAACACAAAAACATTAAAAAATTTAAAAATTTTGAGAAATTGATTTGACCAAGTGAGAAATGATAGTACATTGTTTGCAATTGGAAACACATCTGTATCATACAAAAACTTAAACATAAAGAGCATTTATAATTACTTAGTATGATGTGTTAGTAGGTTTATAACTTAGTTAAAATAACATTAGACAAAATTTTGATATATGCTTTATGAGAAACAGATGCTTAGAATACAGTACTTACTTTTGTCCTGGATGAGTGGTGATTAATTTTACAAAATGTTTCTTGAACAAAAGTCAAGTTACTAGTTTTGATCATGTGTATATTTTTTCAAAAGAAATTCTAAATTTGTTTTTCTTTTATTTTAGTTTAAAGCTGAAACATTCTCTGCATATACTTACGTATCGACCTGGTTGTTATAGCTTTAAACAATTCAAATTTGTTTTCTTGGTTATGATTAAGATTTGGACAATCTCTGCGTATATGAAAATATCGATCTGATTGTTAAAAGCTTAATCTTAAATTATTGTTTAGTTCATTTTCTGGATCATCTGAGTATACGAAAGTATCAACCTTGATTCCAAGATTTTGAACAAATTCAAATTGTTTTACATTTTGTTGTTTTAAAATAAATTTTATTTTGTTTTTACATGATCAAGCTAGTTAAAATTGAAGTAATTAATTTCAAGAACATTTGTGTTTAATTAGTTATTCACGAAACAGGGATGTGTTCAAGTAAATGAATATTATAAGGTATTTGATGATTTTGTTTTAATTGATATCTTAACTAAGTAATTAAATTAAAGAGGTTTTATACTGACAATTATCTTTGAATTATAATTTGCTGATAAATATATTCATTAATTCAATCAGGTGTGTTGAAAATTGTAATACAATATGATCTCATGTCTGGATCTTTCTCAAACAAAAATATGTGATTGTTTTGTTAACATACTTAGATTTTTTAAATTTGCAGTTTAGTTGTTCTAAAAATTTTAAAAAATTACAAAAAGTTTTTTTTTTTTCTGATGTTACATCAATAATTTTTGATTATTTGTTTTGACTTTGAAACATTAAAAAATTGGTTTGTTTGAATTTTTTAAATTAAATTGAATTTCATAAGGTTTGCTTGGAGGTTCGCCTGAAAGGTTTGTAAATAGGTTCGTTGGACAGGTTCGTTCAACAGGTTCGTCCAATAGGTTTGTTGGACAGGTTCGTCCAATAGGTTTGTTGAACAAGTTCGTCTGAGAGGTTCGTTGACAGGTTCGGTCAACATGTTGGTCAAAGGTTCGTGAAAAAGGTTCGTGTTCAAAGGTTTGTCAATAGGTTCGTATATAAATAGAGGTTCGTGTGATACGTTCGTCACTTTCATCAAAAGCTATCACTGAACCTGCAAGTTTGGATTTTTGTTTTTTCGATTTAGGATCTCAGAAACATTTTGCCTAATTTCTTTTGATTCAAAATTGATTCGTGATCATTTATAGGTAAAAATCTTGAATATTGACCGGCTAAATTCGAAGATATGATTGGTTTTAGGATATTTTAGTCGAACCTTGATTGTTGAGTTAAAATCTGTTAAAATTTAATTTTTGGACAAACTGTTTTCATTAATGTTGTTCATCGGTGTTTGACGAACCCTGTGATATAAATTTTGTGATCTAATTCATAGATTTGAAATTTTGATTTTGAAATGGATCAGGTTCGCTGATCGAACTACGGTTCGCTGGATTTTTAAGGTTCACTGAATCTAATAGGTTCGCCGAACCTGTTAAGTTTAGTTTGAATTTTAAAGGTTCGGGACGAACCTCTTTGTTTTAACCGAACCTTCTTTGGTCAATGGTTCGTTTGACCATTAGGTTCGTTATAAGACAAGGTTCGTTCATCAAAGGTTCGTTAAATTTAATAGGTTTGTCTTGACAACAGGTTCGTCTAGACTTAGGTTCGGCTAAGGGGGTTCGCTGGTTTCAACACTTAGAAATTTTTTTTTATTTTTTTTAATTTTTTAAATTTTGTTTTAATTTTTTTTTCTTTCTGATTGTAGAAATGGCGAATCTTACATTTGGAGATAAGCATAATCTTTGTGCCTATCTTGATCCTTCTACCAAGAACGGCAAAGATTTCAGGTCTATGATAGCGTTTCTGAGGCGTTCGAGGATTTATCATGCTATATCAAATTCTTGTCTGATTTACAGATCTCATGTACAAAGCTTCTGGGAATCAGAAAGGTTGATTACCGTAGATGAAGATTATGTGATTGAAGCGAATGTGCTTGGTCAAACCATTCGGATTACAGAAGCAGATATTAGGAGAGTATTACAGTTCGGTGGAGAACCTGCTGGGATGACACTTATTCCAGAAAGATGTATAAAGGGCTGCTTTATGAGGATTCATTACTTTGGAGTGTATAGTGTGACTTCTATCAAGAAAGGAAAACTTCCTCTACAATACAAGCTTCTCGTCACACCCCAAGCCGGCGGGCTGGATCGACTTTCCCGTCGGGCGGAAGGTTCTTGGGGTGTGATATCTTGAGTGATAATCAATAAGATCATATTGTTTACATAGCACATGATAAATAAATGAGAAAAGCTAACACGACAGTAATGTAGAATTACAAGATTAAATTACAATGTATCGTTCATAATTTAATCGAGTAAATCTATCCAAAAGAATCAGTGAGTTTATATCTTGTATCTGTACAAGATATACAAAAGATGATTCAATGTTTTGCCATCCAAAAGCATGATCACACAAAATGTAGCTAGGTCCTCTAAGGTCCACTAGCTATATTCTTGAATATGGGCGACTAACCTGTTCGTCACCTGAGAAAACATGCATTTAAACAAAGTCAACACTAGGTTGGTGAGTTCATAAGTTTTTGTAATTGAAAATCATTGTATTTAGGTCAGTCATGTTCACAATGTTTCACACAAGTTGTATTGATAATTGATTTCCATGTTTCACACAATGTCCTCTCCATGGTTATATTTACAGATAACATCTCATCCAGCCAAGCATGCTTATATATAGCTCATACGAAAGGGTCAAGCCCAGACGCCATCCCACCACATGCTCAAGTGAATTTAACACCACACGTAATACAACGATGGATACCCATTTCATTTCACCCATGATTTCCCATGTATGATTATCCCAACAATGAAAAAGAAAGAGATATAATTATCTCTGTAAGCTATTCCTTACGGATTAGCCCGGCATGTAAGATATCATCCTCGATACCTAGAACAAAACTTAATAGTTTATGTAGCTAATCATTACTGATTAGCCCGGCATGTAAGATAACCCAATAAGTAAAGTAAGAGACGTAATCGTCTCTGTTAGCTATTCCTTACGGATTAGCCCGGCATGTAAGATATCATCCTCGATACCTAGAACAAAACTTAATAGTTTATGTAGCTAATCATTACTGATTAGCCCGGCATGTAAGATAACCCAATAAGTAAAGTAAGAGACGTAATCGTCTCTGTTAGCTATTCCTTATGGATTAGACCGGCGTGTAAGATATCATACTCGATATCTAGAGCAAAACTTAATAGTTTCTGTAGCTAATCATTACTGGTTAGTCTGGCATGTAAAATACCCAAACAATTGAATAAAGAGACATAATTGCCTCTGTTAGTTATTCCTCACGGATTAGCCCGGCGTGTAAGACATCATACTCGATATCTAGAGCGAGACCCAGTAGTCTCTGTGACTGTCAGTACTAACCAGTCCGTTGTCTAAGATATCATGCCCGATATCAAGGTAGGGACATATTAGTTCCAGTAGCTGTCACCCCTGTCCAGCCTGGTGTGTAAAATGTCCTACTCATGATTCCTAGTTTGAGACATGATAGTCTCAGTAGCTGTCATTACTGACCAGCCCGGCATGTAAAATATCCTCCTACAATATCTATTGGAATGAATAAGTTTCCTAGATTTTA
Source organism: Mikania micrantha (assembly GCA_009363875.1). NCBI lineage: Eukaryota > Viridiplantae > Streptophyta > Magnoliopsida > Asterales > Asteraceae > Mikania > Mikania micrantha. Next base: position 18,866 of record SZYD01000496.1, on the reverse strand, counting down.
TGAATGTTTTCAATTAAAATGATAGCACCTCTCGTGCCCAGTGTGATTTCATTAGATTACCCCAAGCCTTAGTGATTAGTGTTCGTGATATACCCAACTGATCCATGGTTGTGTAACCGGCATCCTCTGAAGGTTATAAGATGTGCTCTAAATAGAATCTTAAAAGGTAATGATGGTATATGTGGGGAATGCCATCCCGAATGTGTGTGCTCATAATATCCTCCTCGATATCACACGCAATTGTGTTAACTGTTATCTCTAGGTGGAGTGTTCTTAGTGACTTTAACAAAGTGTTATAAGAACTAATCTTATGAAACGATGTTAGAAATGAGTGAATGATCTCGTTGACATGAAGTTTCGTTATAATGATTATCATTCTTGGTGTTTGTAGTTGTTATCATCATGTTATCCCTTGGTTTTCCCCGTTGTTCTATCGTGTAAGAACAATAAACAGTTGTAAGATATATTCTTAACAACTTGTATTGTTCTAGTGCATAAATGTGTCAGGAAGCTATAAATGCATGTATCCTCCTAGCTATCTCAGGTATGATAAAATCAAACGAGCAAGCATGTAATGATAAACTGTAATAAAGATAAACAATTATTATCTAAATCATGATATAAGCAATATGTTAATAGAAACTTTTAAGTAAATAAAAGTTAAGCATGTTTCTCAGCCCCGAGCTTTGAAATCAGTAAAGATTAGAAAAAGGGCCATATGAACTCACCTGGTGGTTGAAGTGGTTGACTTAGCTTAAATATGAAATGCACTCGCTCTTGGTTTGTACTTGTTGTTGATATCACAATCCTGTATTGATTTCATGTTGTTGTAACTCATAAGTAATTGTTATAGGGATTTGTGCACGTGTAGGTGTTAGCCTTAAAGGGGCTAACACTTGTGAGTCGCGGTCTCGATTCGGCCCTTGTTTCCACTGTCATCATCTCAATGGTACTTAACCTAATTGTTTTATATTTGCACCCTTTGTTTATTGATATATGTCTTACTTGAATTGTTAGTGTGACAAAGATGTTCTAAGTGTAAGAACTTTAGATTATTGTCTAACATATTCAAAATACCATATGTTAGACTTTATGATTCAACCAAATCTTCATCACCCTTGTAATAAGCACTTATTTCCTACACATTATTACCCATAAAGTTTGATTTAACTAAGTTCCTATACATTTGTCACATGGGCCGATTGTTATTGGGTCGAGACAAATTACTGGCCGAATAATTCTATGGTGGGCCTAATTTCGCGTGGGCCTTGGGTCGGATTAAATGATTATGGGCCAAATGTTTTATGTATGAGCCCAATTAAGTGGACTGGCCGAATAGATCTCATGAGCCGCCCCACCTGATGTTGGGCTTAGCCAAGGGTGTCCTAATTCACTTGCATGGGTCGAGTGGTAGTCACATGGTCGTGAATTTGATCAGCAGTGAATCAGCGAACCTAATTGCCCCACCCCTAGGTTCGGCTGACTTGGAGGCTCACATGGCTGAAAGGTTCGCAACCCTTAAGATCACCCCTATTGGAGGTTCGGCAGCAAAGGTTCGTCGACTAGAGTGCAGGGTTCGGCCAAGAGACCTAAATAGGTTCGGTACTTGTGAGGTTCGGCTGGTTAGCTGATGTTGGCCGCTAGGTTCGTTGGTGAGGAGAATCGGCTGGGTTCGCCCATGCAACTCATGCTTGGGTTCGGCACTAGGGTAGGTTCGCTGCTCGTGATCGGTTGAGGGTTCGGCTGCATGAGCTGGGTTCGCTTAGCATACTTTGATAGAGGAAGGTTCGGCAATGGGCAGCGCAGGGTTCGGCACCCTGCAAATTAGGTGTAGCCGCGAACCCTGTGCGTTCCCTTCACCATCAAGCTCAATTCCTCGATCTTGCTGCTCCCATGGCATGTTTGTGCACCGATCTGAACTAGGAATGTAAAATGTGTGCGATTTAGGGTTTCTACACTGACGGTGTGTGTGTGTGGGACAAGTTCCACAAAAACCCTAGTTCTTTCGACTTTCTTTTGCTCATACCTTCGATTCAACTGGATAAAACTACAGATCCCTTGTACTTCCAAGTAGAGAACGTTAAGAGCTACCCGTGGGTTCAAGAATCATCAATTTTCGTTGAGAAATGACCAACTTATGAAGCTTTGAAGGTTGAAATATGTAGTGAGAGAGAGATGAACGAATTTGTAGAGAGAGAGAGAGAGGTGTAGGTGAGGTATTAAATGAAATTAATTGCTTGAAATGGGGTTTTTATGCCCCGCGTGTATTCGGGTTCGTTCCGGTTGCTCAGTTCACGTTTTCGTCGTGTTTCCGGAGTTTTACGCGTAATTTAAGTGTTTTAATTTAAAAGGAGTTAATATTATTTATTTTGATGAGTTTCAAAATTGTAAAACATTATTTATTTAATTTTATTAATTTATGATCGTTCGTGTCGTGTTTCGTTTTTGTTTCGTCAAATCGCGTCACCATCGCGCGTATTCGTTCGAATTGTCATTCGAACGAACACGTCGATGGTTTGGCTTTCTGACTTTTGTTTTCTACGTTCCAGTTATCATTTCAGAACGTTAAACTCACAGATATGTTTGTGTGAATCGTCACCCACGCAAACACACTGTCAGTTCGTTATTCTGAAACAACACCGAAACATTGTTTTAAATTGTATTTCCTCACTGTCGGACTCAACTAAACACCCTGTTTTCACACTGAAATGTCGGCCATCTGATTCCTGTCATCTATGGATATCAGATCGCAACCGATGTGTTTTTGTTGTTTACTTGTACACTGTCGTTTCTCTTGAGCTGTTGTATTTACTGTATTTAAGTTTTCACTTAAACACATACAACTGTGGTTTGTTTTCTGAGTTCTGTTGTCACACAACTGTTTACGCACTGTATTTACACACAGTAAATGGTGAAAGTACACAGACCGTACAGACTTGCAGGACGGTTTGGTACTAGTTGTCACACTTCTGGCTCATGTGTTGCTGCATTGCTTGAGTATGAGGAAAGGAACGTTTGATGAACTCAGAGACCTGATGAGGTCAGCTATGGTGGCTTTGATCTTGAACAAACCATTCCATTTCTCAGCAATGATTTTCAGATACTTGTCTGACAATATCACCAAACCAAAGGATAGATTCTACATGTATCCCAGATTTATCTAGATGCTTATTGATGAGAGGTTTCCTGAGCAGATGTTACCCAGAGATGCTTCTGATTTGCTTAAGCTCAAGCATATGACTGATTCAAGTCTTGGTCAGGTCAAGGTGTATTAGAAGAGCAGTGATGAGATTTTGACTAAAGATTTAGTATGTCACTGTGCTAGGGCCAACTATGTAGCTCCTGAAAATGATGCCTGGAGGCATGAAGAGTCAAGTTCTGAGAGTGAATTGTTCAGTGACAATGATGATGACCAACAACAACCATCACCTCCTCCTCCTAAACAACAAACAAGGAAGTCACCAGCTAAGTCTTCTCAATCACAGCAACAAAGTCAAGATCAAACTCAAGGGCCAAGTGTAACTCCTTCTACATTGGTTCCTCTTCAGGTTATATTTCCAGATCAACAAGGAGAACAAAGGCAACAAGAAGATACTTCTTCTGTTCAAGTTGATGCTGAGAATGTTGAAGTTGAAGATGAAGGTGAAGAGTCAACAGAAATAGAGTCTGAATTACAGACTATTATAAGTGGGAGTAGTGTGATTAAAAGATTGAAGAAAAGACCAGTTCAACATCAGAGTCAAGAAGCAAAGGAAGAAGCAGATGATCCTAATTTTGTTGCTGAAGAGCCTGAGACTTCTAGGCAAAAGAAGAAAAAGAGGATGGCTAAGATGCCAAAGAAGAAGAAGACTAAATCTCCAAGGATTATTGTATCATCTTTTGTTGGTATTTCTACTACACCAGTTTTTGTTTCTATTTCTGAACCTGTTTCAGTGGCTATAATGGTTCAAGCAGAAGCTTCTACATCACTTGTTCATATGCAAAAAGATTCTTTTGTTCAAACTCCTGAGTTTATCAATGTTGCTACTTTCAATCCTTCTTTCTTGGATGCTACAACAATGGCTACATCATTTCAAGCTACAACAACTTTTCAAGATGCTTCTACTTCCAGAGGAGAGTTTTTATTTGAAGGTTTAGATGACTTGGATCTAAACTTCTCCACTGGTTATGATGATTTTGAGATTAGAAGAAGGATATCAATTTTGTCAAAGGAGTTTTATCAGTATAAGATGGAAAAGGAGAAAGTAGTACCTGGTCAACCTTCTTCATCAAACTCAAGTGATATAGATATTATGAAAAGCCAAATTGTTCAACTGATGAAGTGGAGAGAAGAAGATAGAGTTGAGAAGAAGTTGTTGAGTGACAGGATTCTTTCTTTAGAAACTTTAACTGCAAAACAAGATGTTGAGATTGCTGAATTGAAAAAAGAAAATCAAGATTTGAAGAAAAAGATTGATGATATTCAAGTCAAGGATGATCAAGCTGAGACTGCTGGTACTACTTCTGATCCTGTATTTGTGAACATTGATGATGAAGAAGAAGAGGAGAAGATTGACTATGAAGATTCAGATATTGATGAACATCCAAGCTTGAATGCTTATGTTGATGATGAAGATGATGATGGTGATGTGACAGGAGTGGGTGAATCAGGTGGATTGAATTCTACAACTGGTGCTATAGTGGTTTATAATCCTTCTGGGATTTCTCTTGATGCTACTCCAGTTTCAGTAGTTTCTTCTAATAGGGCTAAAGATTGTAAAGATGTTGATGTTGAAGATTTAAGTGAAATGAAATATCCAAAGGAGATTATTGATTATTCTTTGCCTACTTTACTTGATTTGTTTAAACAATATTCTGATATAGATTTGCAGAGAATGATTGTTGAAAGATCTAAAGATAAAGACTTGGAGGAAGGAGAGATTGATGGTGGTTATTCAAGAAATGATTTCTATGATATGTTTGAAGTGGATTCTGATCAAGTATTTCATTTTGAACAATATGATCAATTAGAGCTATTTGATTTTGAGCAAGATGATCAAATGGATGAGAACTTATATAATCTGCAAACTTTAAAGAAGATTTTTGATCTTGGAGGTGTATCCAGAACATCAATGGCTCAGATAAAAGAAAAGACTTACATGGAGTTATGGAAAGAATCAAGATGAAAGCAAGTACATAGTTGATCACTTATACATTTTTAAACAAATGATTGAAGTCATAGAAGATAAAGTTCAAGAAGACCAAGCTAAACAATTTACAAGATTCAAGATTGGATCTAAGTCAAAGATGGAAGGAAGAATTGTTAGCTATGGTTACTTTCACAACATTCCAGGAAGCATAAATGATAAAGGATGTTATGTAGTAAAAAGGATTGATGGATGCCAATATTTTGGAAAAGCATTAGATCTGATGTCTTTACCATCATTTGAGTGTATGTAGTTATCCGGGTTAAAGATGATAGAGCCCATTCAGACTAAACATAATGATACATTTGAGAAGCTATTGAAGAAAGAGGCTAAGTATGGATGGAGTTTGTTGAGTCCACAAGTAAGAGATAAGTTGCATGGATATTCTAAGCCTAAAGTTTTTAAAAGACCAAGATTGAGAAGGATAGAAAAAAATTGGAATTCTTATTTCAAGTTCTGGTTCTATGATGAAAATACATATGAAGCTGTTATTCTATTGAGACAAGAAGAACAATGGAGGGTGATTAGGATGTTGGATCCTGTTTGGATAGTCAATTGTTCAAAAGAAGATATTGATTTGTTGAATGTGGCTGAGATCTTTGCTAATGAAGGATATCATGAGGTTGGAGTTAGTTACAAAGACATGGCAGTTCAGTTTCAAACAATTGCTCAGATGTGTTACACTCTGGGTATACATTCTGGATGTAACTGGGAAGATGTTCATTACTTATATGTTGAGCTGATGAAAGTTCAAAAGGAGATTGATGAGAGAGATGCCAAGCTGGAAGCTGAAAGATTATCGAAGATTCCAAGATCTGTGGTTATTCGTTCTGTTGATAATGTTTGCGGAGAAACAAGTGAAGTTCAAGGTTAAGACTGAAGACAAAGACTGAAAATTTTTGATTGCAACTATTAAGGGGGAGTTTGTTCGTACATATTTGTAATAAGTTGCTTATCAAACATGTAAATTATAAAAGTTTTGTAAAGGTTTGGCTTAGGTTCGTCTGGCCCACGAACCTTAGCAGGTTCGGCGAACCTATCATCTTTGATAGGATTGGCGAATCTATAACCTTGGAAGGTTCGGCGAACCTATTAAGTTTGGCTAGCTAGGTTCGTCCAGCGAACCTCAAGGTTCGGCTGGCGAACCTAAGGGTTCGGCTATAATAGGTTCGGCTGGCAGTCTGTATATATAGTAGGTTTGTCTGATTTTGTCATAACTTCATAAAACCTCTGGAAATTCTGTGTGTATTCTCTGTGTGAGAGTTGTAATCAGTTCATATTGATTAATGAATTGAAGATGATTATTGGAATGCTTGTTCTTCTTTGATTCTTATAGACCAAATATAGATTCCGAATATATTTGATTGTTCATAGGATTCCGTTATACGATCAAGATCATATTCAGCAGATCTACAGAGTCACGTCCGAAAGGAACTAGATACGGGTCCCATGGTTATCTTGAACTGAACACTTTGAGAACTTACATATCATATCATATTGTTGAACATGAACTTTACGGACTCACCAGCTTTGTGCTGATCTTTTAAACTTAAAACTTTTGTAGGAAGACAGTGACCATTGGGTGAGGATGCACTTCATATACTTGTAAATAAATAAGTCAGTTGTGTAATAAACATAGTTTGTAAACTGTGATGTTGATTGTAATAACGATCCTTGTAATATATTTACTTTAAGTTAATCTGTGTGTTATGATATCGGATCAAGTAAGTCACACCTCATCTCTAAGACATCACCACTATGCTTCTGCAACCATCTCAGAGTGACGAATGACATCATCTCAGGTGACGAGAGGTGGGGGTGTGACACAAAAACAATTAGATTTTTGTAATTTCTAATATGTAATTTTTTTTTTTTTGAATTCTGTTTTTACAGAAAATTTTTATAAACAAAAAATTTATAAGTTTACACAGAGAAATAATTTTACTGTGAAATAAAAATATATATTGAAACTACTTCTAACTTGTTTACAAAGGATTATATAAAATAAATCTTTTAATGGTAGTTGTTTAATTTATACATTTTAAAACTATTTCTAACTTATTTAATAATTCACACTTCCTTTAAACCTAAAAACATTTGAATGGTTTACATCTTTAAATATTTCAAATGGGAAATTTTATCTTAAATTTACAATTAATCCTTTACAATAAAACCAAAATTTATTTTAAACAAAGCAATTGCTAAACATTTAAACAATGTCTCAACACAAAATCAAACACTGTGACCTATTTAGATTTTAGATGTTACATATAAGTCATAGCTACATAAGAACATACACTTATGCATCATGAACTATCTAGGTTGATATTGAACTTGTTGGACAACTTGAGCTACTAATTTAATTATCTGTTGCAAGGTTATCAATCTTATTTAAAGGTGAGTCTCCATAGCCCCTCTTTTAACTTATTTTGAACTTTTGGGGTGAAACATGTAACTTTGAACTTACTTTAACTTATGTACATGTGAACTTAGCTTTGTGATCTAAACTGTAGCATGAACTTATCTTGAGCTTGCATTGATCACAACTTACTAACAATAATAGATCTATTGGACTAACCATCCCACTGTTGTTTGAGTTGACTTCGGTCCTCCGCAGTGATTGTTTACTACTTCAGCATTGTCAGAAATGTCAACTTGGTCAAACATCAATTGTTAACATTATTTGATCTGAGTATGGTTTAATTACATGGTTTAATTACATGTGACAACTTATGTCTTATCAAACTATTTTTGTGTTTGCGTTTAAACCTGTGAAGCTCACCAACTCTTTGTAGTTGACACTTGATTTTAAGCATGTTTCAGGTGGGAATGCCAATTAGCAATATTCTTGATCTTGGATTCGAAATTTCTTATGTTTAGGTTTTTGAATTCAAATGATGTAATAGTTAGGGTTTTTAGACAATGTATTGAATGTTGGAATTTAATGAAGGATTAATGTTTGAATTTAATGTTTGAACTATTGACAACTTTATACCTTGTACTATGAACAATCTACACTTCGTGCCGCCCCGATGTTTCCGCCATCGTTTGGGGTGTTATAGCCAAAGGTTGAATCGAACTTAATAAATTCGAAGAACAACTCACATGACTCACTGTCGATACTAACAGTATCGACATGTGTCTATGTTCGAAGGTCCAACTAGTTTACAGATTAAAATCGATGAATTCCATTCCCAAAATCCTTGGACCTGTCGATACTAAGAGTCTCGACCAAAGGCCTGTCGACTTTAATAGTGTCAATGAAAGTTGTCTTGTTCGGCCGACCATCGATACTATCCCATCCTCCTTGTTCATACATCAATATTATCCATGCTAGTGTCGGTACTAGCCTTGTTCACACCAGATCGTTTTTCTAGTGTAATCCAAGTATGGGGGCTTCATTCTCATGTGTTTCTAACGTGATTCGAAGTCAAAAATATGCGTTTCATGTTCGTATACCCTATTCCAAAGAAAACCCAGAAAATCCAATTGTTTAAGCTCACATTATCTTTGATTCAGTGGATTTCACAGCCGATCCTTTGTACTTTTGTGTAGGGAATGTCCAGAGCTTCATTTTGATACCAAATTCGTCGAATTTGGTTTAGAAACAAAGATTTTAGCTTATTTTCTTGAATGGAATTTTAGAGAGAGAAAGAAATTCCAGAATTGTAGAGAGATAAATTAGTGGGTGAAGAATTAAATGTGAAATTTAATGTTTTTGAGAGCTTTTATACCCCGTGTGGTTTCGGTTTCATTCGGTTCGTTAGGTTTTACGTTTACGTTACGTTTACGAACGTAACGAGCATTTTACGAACTTTAAATAAAAATGGTTTTATTTCAATCTTTTAAAGGTGGTTATTCCTAGTAAATGCTTCATTTATTTTTCTTATTTTATTGTTTCGAAAACATTTATTTTTACCGTTTCGTCAGAGCGTTTCACCTTCGCGCGTATTCATTCGAATCGTCACCCGAACATAGACGACGATGGCTTTACATTCTGATTTTGTTTTCTACTTTTCAGATATCATTCAGAATGTTAAACCCACAGATATTTTTGTGTGAATCGTCACCCACGCAAACACACTGTCATTTTATTGGTAGTAAATGATACAGAATTGTGGTTTCGAATTGACATTCTCACTGGCAGACTCAACTAAACCCAACTGTTTTCACCCTGTTGTAAATGATTTCACATTGTTTTCTCATGAATTTGTCCGCTATCTGATTCCTGTTGTTTGTGGGAAGCAGATCATAACCAATATGTTTATGTCATTTGTATTCACCATTGTTATTTCACATCTGATGTTGTATATTTATATTCCAACTTTCATTGAAATATATACAACTGTTATATGTTTCCACAACATTGTTATCATGTTACTGTTTGTCACATAAGAGTTACATATAGTTATGAATGAGAGTACACAGACCGTACGGATTGCCGGACAACAAGGTACTAGTTGTCACACCGGTAACATGGTTGCATCAGTCAGGTTTGGTAAACGACCACATGGTGATATTAATCTTCAGACACTGATTGTAATTGTAGCCTTCGTTTCTATTAATTGGGAGACTGAGGAATTTATTTTCTCTCATGTCATTTTACTAGTAATATATTCGTTGTGAAGGCACGGATTCTATGAGACTACAAATGTATAGGGGTAAATTGGAGGCATTGTGGTCTAATTACGTGACGACCACAATGGGTCCCATTTATGCTCTATACATTCAAGCTATGAACACTACAAATGGGTTAACTGTCAGTTCTAATATTAGAAGTGAATTACAGTAAACTCTACAATTGAGAGAACACTAAAAAGGATTAGAATTAATTAATCTATTTCCTTAAAACAATAAGGGATTACCATAACTTAGGTCATGGTAACTTATTCACTTCAAACACTTTTATTATATACATATAACACTGTGCGATGAGAACATGTTTATGGGATTAACAGGTTGAATATCAAATGAGATAAACACATGTGAGTTGGAAATGGGTATCCATAGTTGCAATACATGTAGTATTGAATTCAGTCAAGTGTGTGGTGGGCTGGCGGCTTCATTCGTGATACGTATGTCCTATATATAAGCATGCTAGATTTGAATGATACACTACCTGTAGGTGTAACTATGGAGAGGACATTGTGTGACACAAGATAAAACAAATTCAATAATATTTGGGTGTGACACTATGACTTGTGAGACAAACTACAAGTATTTTCAATTTCTAAACTCATGAACTCACCAACCTAGTGTTGACTTGTTTTAAATGCATGTTTTCTCAGGTGATGAATAAGTTTTGTCACCAGACATAAGGACATAAGCTAGTAGGACTTTATAGAGGGCCGATGGCTTACTTTGGTCTTGTGCATATTTTGATGATGTATTTGTGAATCATCTTTTGTAAATCTAATACACATACAAGATATCAACTCTATGATTCTTTTGGGTATATTTACTTAGTTAAATTATGAACATGACATGTGTTATTTAACTTTGTAATTCTATATCAATGTCATTTAGCACTTCTCATTATATATCATGTGCATTGTAAACAATCTGATCATTTCGATTATCATACGATATCGAGCCCCGAGATCTTTCTGCCCGACGGAAAAGTCGATTCAGCCCGCCGGCTCGGACTGTGAAAATGATTACTAAGTTTCATAATGTTAAACATGGTTTGATTACAAGATTTCTAACTATCTACCAAAAGAATGACAACTCACCGGCCTCAAAAATATTGTTTACAGAATAAGAATAGACAAGATAATTAAATAACAAGGATTTAAAGGAGTTTCTAATCCATCCTAGCTTGTTTCTTGATCTTGTTCTATCTTAACTAGATCACGTTAGTTGTTCTTGAAATTTCCTATCACTGATTACCTTAAACACGTGAAAAGTAACTGGCAACTAGAAGTAGTTTGTGAGAACAATAGGTTTGGTAAATGAAGTTATAAGTGTATACTTTTGAACAACCTAAATAAAGCATAGTATACATGTATCATGGATAATTGTAACACAAACTAACATCAAGTAAAAGAATAAATGCGGTCAGTCTATGACTGTCTACTAAAATATGCTAACTTAAGATCAAGTCCCAAATTACATTTGGAGTTAGATCGGTAGTCAGCCCAAAGCATTCTGGCCCATGCTGTCGAATTTATTCAACATTAACTTCGTTTTAACGTAACGCGGCAATATGACCTATGCTGGTAAACTTAACAGCAAATCCGTATTGTCGTAAAGCATCCAATCTGCAGTAAGTTTCTAAAACAAATTTCGAATGCTAACTGCAGCCTTGGTGTAACCAAATGTGTCACGCCTTCCCTTATGGTAATCACCCAGTTCTAACGTTATAAATATTATGATCAAGAATGAATGAATGAATGTATGAATGTATCTTGATGTATCTATGTTCTTTTTCCAACGATGAACACCATGACTACATGTTATGAAATTTATACCATTTAGTTTATAAACCTGTTACTGTGAAAGAGTTCTATAAAACTTACTTGGTAATATGAAAACATTTGATCATATGTTTCACCCCAAAACAGTTATAAATCAGTAAAATAGGGGCTATTGTTTTCACCTTGGTTGTTTGTGCACTAAACTATGATTGATTACCGATGCATTGAGTTGTTCTTGTAATTAGGTTGTATTCAAATCCCTGATTGAGTTTAACATGATTCGTGAATTTATAAGTATGTGTTTGTATTGTTTTATGATGGTTGATTCTTTCTACCTACCCTTCTTAAGTATTCTAAGTTACCCAACACCCACTAACCACTCAAGTTTATCCTTAGGTTATTATAACAAGATTTATGCCATGTTCAACATAGGTTTTAAAATAGACTTAGCATTAGTGTGTAGTTGAAAATACATGTGACTTAGTTCCTATTCCTAACTTATGTCATGTATTAAGTTACATGGTTCCATTAGGTTTTATATAAAAGTCTTTATTTCCCAATGTTAATTAAATGAACTTGTTACAATCTTCCTAAGTTAAACTCAAGGTTGATTAAACCTCAAATGATAACCATATAGTGTTGATTAAGCCTTGAACTACAATTAACCAAACCCTTAGGCTTTCACAATCGGTTAGTCATTGTTTTATGATTAGTCTATTTCGTATAAATATTTAGGATGCTTAGTTAAGTCATTAGTATCGATCCCAAGTTTGATCAACTTTAAAATTAACCCCATTGACACTATAATATCGACAAGGTTGTTGGTGATAGATACTAGTGTCTTTAACATGCTAAAGTTGATATTCCTTGGTACCACTTCACTTGGACTAAACCAAGGAGTTAATATGGTGAGTCTAGAACCTATATGGAGTGGTAAAACTTATAACGTCAAAGCGGAAGTCTCGGGAAGAAAAAGGCGGCCATCGATACTATCAATATCGATGGCTCCCCTTAGTATCGACCATGTTGCCTTCAACTTATCAATTTCGTCCAAATCTTGGCTCATACTACTGGGACTTCCTCAAGGATTACCTATTAACCAACTTAGATGCATGTTTGTAACTATCGATGTTAGTTTGGACCATTCTAAAGACCAACCGGTTTCACCAAATACCCATCGATATTGTTAATATTGATGGGCTGTTATCATCGATACTAGACATTCCACTTGATTAATATCAATGGTTCTTAACACATGTTCCTTGGATTACATCAATATGTTAATATCGATGGGCATTGGTCTGAGTAGAGGAGTGTTAGAGCTGCTAGGTTAGACAACAAGTTCATCCAACTCTAAAATGACCCATCGATAATATCTGTATCGATGGTGTCTTAGGTTCGATCCTCTGGTCATCGAGACTTTCAATCTCTATCAAACTTTTTGCCAACTCACTTGGAAGGTGTCGACCATGATATCATCGATGAACCTTTGGCCAAATTTCATGCTGCCGAACCTGATAATGTCGATGAAACCGGCTGTAACCTGCCCAGGTCATCGATACCAGGCTACATTGATTTTTCTTGCATCAACACTATGAAGTTCGACCTACAGTCTCATCTACTCAGCTCCCTATCCTTTTCCAAGTGAATCCAAGAGTTTGCAAGGGTCAGGCTCACAAATCATTAAGTGTTGAAGGTTATAAACCGGTTTTTATGTTCATAAGTGACAAATGGTAGAAAACCCTTAAAATCCGAACCTTCTCTCTAATATTTCAGTCGTTTGAACTTGAGATTGGGCAGATCCTTCGTACTTTCAGCTTCCTTTTGTCGAGATGAACGTGAAGACACCATATTTGCTCGATTTGGTGGAGGTTTGCTATGGTAGCTTGTGGATTTTGATGGTTAAAATCTAGAGAGAGACAGAAAAACGAGAATGTAGAGAGAGAGGATGATAGTGGCAATAAATGTGAGATGGGGAAGAAATGAAGGATTTTATGCCCCGGTTGGTCCCATGCGCGTTTGGGTTTAATCAGTTTCGTGTTGTCGCGTTAATTTACGGATGCAACGTAAATGTTACGTTTCCATTAAAAATGTGTGTTTTTAATTTATCTTTTAAGGTGGTGATTCCTAATAAATTTTTTATGTGAAATATTATTATTAATTTATTTTCGAAAGCGTTTATTTAAACTGTTTCGTTATAACGTATAACTTTCGCGTGTATTCATACTAATCGTCACCCGTATGAACACGATGATTGTTTTACTTTCTGTTTGGTTTTCTAATTATAAGATATCGTTTAAAATATTAAACCCACAGATATATTTGTGTGAATCATCATTCCCACGAATACATTGTTAATTTAATATCCCATAATGTTATCCTTGAATATTTTGAACTTGTTTTCTCACAACGTTTATGTTTCATAATTTGGTTATTTTGGATTACATAGCTTATGAAATATGATGTCAGACATCAGATTTCCTCATTACTGAGAGAAATCTCATGTCTTAATTGTTGTGTCTACAAACAATTTTACCTGTTTAAACATGCCTAAGCATAATGTATTTACAAACGAACTTATAATTACATACATGTACTTACAAGCGGTGTCCGTACTGATGATTACTGTACATATGTTACAAATGAAACCACTTTATAAAAATATAATGTTTCAAAATTTCGTTTCCGAAACTACGCATCGTAACACAACCGAACGAACCCCAACACGCGAATGGAGACCCGGGTTATAAAAGTCTTTCTCTCTTACTCTTCTCATTTTTTGCAGATTCAACCTCCCTCTCTCTCTACTCTCTCATGTCTGCCCCTCTCTACTTTCTCTCTCTAAAACCCTAACACTCAACCTCTTCAAAACTCAACCAAAATTCGTGCTCTTGTTGTCAAAACGACCCTCTCAATGAGTAGAACACCGATGTACAACAGATCAGAGCTTAGAACGCCAAAAATCCAGGTAAAAAAGAGCTCAAACAAGTCGGTTTCTAGGGTTTTCATTAGACCCGGACCCTTTGACATGTAATTGAGTTCAAGACCACTACACCTTGTAAATATGGCATATAAATGAAGTTAGGATACTAGGATCATATTAGAATAAAGTTTGGGAGGCTGAGAATGAAAAAGATCTACTAGAAAACAGTATCGACGAAAAGAACTTGGAACCATGGATAGTATCGACGGCGAGGGAGGTAGGCAGTGGTTCCCATAGACCTTTCTAACTTCGGAGACCAAAGAATCGTCGATACTAGCATCGACACCCTCATGTTCGACGGCCAAGAGAAAGGACACAAAGCTCTATCGATATTAACAAGTTTGATGGCCTGGGAGCCGGTTCTAAGTTTGGCATCGATACTATAGTCTTGATGCCCCTAAAGACTTGTGTCGATATTATTATTTCAATGAAGTAAAAAGAGAATGGTGGATCTTGGTCAATATTAAGAGTTATGACAACTAGTACCTGACACCGGTAACCGTAATAGCATATGCATGTGTACTTCATAACTACTGTGTGTAATTACTTATGTGAATAACACTACTGTGATACCAAATTTTGTGAAATTATAACCATTGTGTAGATTTCATTGGAAATGGAATATCAACACATAACATTTCGTCTGAAATAACACATTACTATCAGTACAAACGACAAAACAGTTCGGTTGTGATCTGATTCCCTAGATAACAGGAATCAGATAGCTGACAACACAATGGGAAGTCAAGTGAAATTAAATGGAAAAAAGGAAAAAAAAGTTAAGTTTAGTTGAAATCGTTTGTGAGAATGTTAAATCCAAAACAATAACTCAACATCGTTTTACGAATATTAAACTAACAGTGTGTGTTTGTATGGGTGACGATCCGCACAAATATATATGCGAGTTTACGTTCTGAATGATGTCTAAAAAGTAGAAACCAAATCAGAAAATAAAGCCATCGTCGTGTTCATTCGGGTGACGATTCGTACGAATACGCGCGAAGGTGATACGATCTGACGAAACTGTTGAAATAAGCGTTTTCAAAACATTAAAAATAAAAAAAGAAATTTAAAATATTTATTAGGAATTACAACATAAAAATATTTAAAAAAGAATTCGTTTTATTTAAAAAACACGTATTTTACGCTTCGTTCCGTAAAAGTTACGTAATCGCAAAACCGAGCAACCCGAATGCACCTGAATTGAACCAAATATAAAAAGCCTTTAACCCTCACCATCTCCCTCATTTATGAACTCATCTACCCTCTCTCTCTGCAATCCTAAACTCTCTCTCTCTCTTTCTAGCTTTCTCTTGCAACCTTAACTCTCTCATTTCTTCATCAAATCACACAAATTTGTTATCAATATGATCCTTGGAACATCTGCAACACGAAAGTACAAAGATCGTAGATTGAATCGACTGGAAACAAGGTAAAATTGAGCTCAAAGTTCGGATGGATAATGATGGAATGAAGTTAGGAGAAGCTGAAATGGGCTGAATTTCCTGGAAAGCAATATCGATGGATAAACACAAAAAGCAATAGTATCGACAAAAAGGAAGGAGATGGAAGTTTTCTTCATCGATAGTATAGGATCGATGGTCCCACAGGCCAGACCACTCATCAACACTACTAGTGTAGACAAGTCCAAGGATAGCTGAACAAAGATCTGTCGATATTAGCTTCCAAGAGAACAACATCATCGAACTTAGGTTTGTTGTCAATACTAACAGTATCGGCAGCCCCACTCCTGTAATTCTCTAAATGGTGAATGAACTTCATACCATCGATACTAATCCACAAATGGCGATACTACTACTTTAAAACTCATCCAAGTAAGTTAAGCCTAAAATCCAGCAACGCTAACCGAAATGTGAGTTAGGGAGCTGTGTAGAAAACAAGTAGTATCGACAAGGAGGCTCTTATGCCTTAGTCGATAATACCAACCACCGATACTAGCCCCTTGGGTCTTAAACCATCGATATTAACCTGAACTCATTCCATAGAGATATGATAAGCCAATTCAAGTGTTTTAAAACAAAAAATAATCAGTATTAACCGTAGTAGAAGGTCATGGGGGTTGGAACAAGCTAGTATCGGTGGAGGATGACTAGGGTTCTTTTTTGGCCTTTTCTAGATCCATCGATATTATCCCATGTCCATTGATATTATGCTTGATAAGCTTTAAACACATATAACTTATAAACTATATGTCTTACTATCAAATTAGGATTAAAACAATAACAATTGATTTCAAAAGATTTGTTTTCAAAGAGATAGTACCAACTAAGTGTGATTAGGGTTTTCCTTGAATGTTAACAAGATTCCAAAAACTTTAAAAACATAATATATTTTCTTTAAAGTGTCATGGTTATAATAAAACGTTTTCAAAGTAGATTAAAACATAATGATAAAGGGTAAATAACTTAGTTAAACATACTTAGTTAGTTTGTACTTCATAACAAGTATTTTTGGGAAGCAACTATATCTTAATATGAAAATAAGTTATAACCTATTAAAGATCAATGGTTTCAAAATATAAGTTGTGTGTTGTAACATCACTGTACTTTAGGTTGTCCGTACATCCGTACGATTGTACTGTTACGACCTGAGACTGTAATTATTATTATTGACATATTATTTGATGATTATCACTGTTATTGGTATGCATGTTTATAACATATTATACGCGTAAGCCTTGGGAAGTTTAGTTGTAACTCAACTAAACGGGCCCATAGAGTTTATCGCAGTCATATTATTGGTGATTATATATTATTGGTTTGGGAATGATATTATTAAAGTTAATAAATAATGGGAATTAATTACGCGAAGTGAGGTTACGAACATTACTTAAACGCGAATATTAATTCAGAAAGGTTAACTTAATAAATGTATTCGCGTGGGTGACGATTCACACGAATATAATTATTAAGAATAAATATCTGAAACGATATTCCTTAAACAGTAAATTGAATCGAAATACGATACGAGCGTTGGATTCGTAAAGGTGACGATCTTTACGAATACATACGCGAGTAACGCGTTTCGACGAGATAGTTAAATGATATCGAACGATATTAAATTAATAGGTAAGAACTTATAACGTTTATTAGGAATCACAACCTAAAACGAATTTAAATAGATTATTTATTAAATAATTGATTTAACAAAAATAAAAATAATCGGAAACTTTTCATTTAAACGATTTTAATTGAAAACTATTCTATCGAAAACAAAAATTTATTCATTTAATGTTTTACGTTTCAAATATATTTAACGAGAAGGACCGATCATTTTATAATATTAGGACACGATAAACGAGACCGAACACCCGGGGATAAAACGCAGTATAATAAAGAAGAAACCCTTCTTTCTTCTTCATTTCATCTACACCACTCTCTCTAAACTTGAATTTCGTCATACATCCACACCCATCTTCTCTCTACCATAAATTCTCATTCCTGACGAAATCCGCGAGATCTCGGAGTCTAAACGACCGGGGAACCAAGTAGAACAAGAAAGTACAAAAAGATTTCACATTTGATCCATCATTCGAGGAAATCTACGTTTTAGATTCGAGTTTTGTTAAAAACGTGATGTAATGGTTACCAACTTGAATCGAAATTAGGGGTTGGTTCTAATGTGTTAATCGAGTTAGTTAGTGGTCTTTGGGAACCTTGGACGAACTTGCTACATGAAGAAACACAACGAAGACTGATGATGATTAACAGGTTCGGTGGGGATGGGATGGGTTTGCTGCAATACAGCTCACGAACCCAAACAGGTTAGGGCAACGAACCAATGCAGCCACCAACGAACCCTCGTCGCCCGGCGAACCCTAGACAGGCTGACGAACCCTCTGGCTAGCAGGCGAACCCTCATGCAACGAACCCATGGGCTAGCCGAACCGGTGGAGCCTCTGGACGAACCCCATGCCACCCCGAACTCTCGGGCGAGCCTTTCATGTGCCAAACCCTAGGGGTTACGGACCTAGTTGCATGTCAGATGAACCAATGGTTCGTGGGCAGCCCGTAGCAGCGAACCTTGAGTTTTTCTTGAGCCTGCATGACATGTGACGAACCTTCTCATTTGTTGGCGAACCTAGGGACCTCATATTAGCCGAACCTTAGAACTAAGGAGCCACGAACCTTGTTATTTGTGAGAGCCGAACCTATGATGGATTTAATTAGGTTCGCTGCTTTCCGTTACCGACACATCCTAAAGTTTTTAAACTAGCAACAATATGAGGTATGGGGACATGGGAAAAATAATCTACACATG
>SZYD01000495.1:0-69505 GCA_009363875.1 Mikania micrantha | reverse complement strand
AAGTCATTTCAAGGTCAAAAACTTTACGAAGAAGAAAATGTTCTAAGTCCAATTGCATTCTTGAAAATCAGTGTGTTCTCGAAATCACTGTTATATTCGAAGTGTGATGCTCATTTGAAAACATGAGGTATATTCGAAATGTGTTATACACGATGTGTGTGTGATCAAGAAATCAGTCATACACAAGTTCAGTGTTGTACACGAAAACAGTCATACACGAAGTTCAGTGTGTACCACGAACCTTCAATTGCATCATCAATTATTGTTCTTTAGAACTTTTGATTCATCTTGAGATGCTCGAGATTCACAGGCACACAACATATTCAAGACTCGCATTTCAATTTCAAGTCTTTCAAGGTCAATTTGCCCAAAAACCTTCTGTAAACGAAACATCGTGTACTCGAAATCTATTTTGACCTGTATCCTTTCAAATTCGTGGTCAAACTTTGATGAAAAACTCTTACCTAGAGTCGCCTATAGGTGATCTATAAGTTTATCTGAGTGGATTTCTGAAATTGGGTCTAGAAAATCAAATCGCCATGTGAAGTCAAAATGTGTACTCGAAAAGCTTGAAGAGGACTGGTACTCGAAATTAATTTCTGTTGTACTATATATAGCCTCTGTTTCGAGTACACATCTTTCGTGTACTCGATTTCGAGCACACACACATTTTATTTTCGATTTAATTCTAACTTTTCTGAAAATAAAATAAAATAAAATAACAAACCTATGGACAAGTTTAAGTTTAGTTGGGTCAATTTCGTGGGATCAAATCTGTTGTCAAAATCTAACTGACTTAATTGATTTCTAAACGAAGCACTACTATTAAACAGCTATATCCCACCTATGATTTATACTTGTTAATCCTTAATTCAGAAATACGACATATGATCAAGGTTTTTCTGAAAATATCCTTGGGAAGTACGTGACAGTACGACTAGATTAACATTCAACCTCTCAACTTTTACAAGTCTATTGATTCAAACTTTGATTGTGTTTTTCACGAACTTGAAACGTTTTGACAGAGTTATAGATGAGAAGAGAAAAGAACAGATCTATTAGATTAGAATCAAGAACAAGAAGGGTTCTGTCATCTTGTGCTCATTGGCATCTTTTATTTATTGATCTGCAGACACATTATCACACCCCGAGCCGGCGGGCTGGATCGACTTTCCTGTCGGGCGGAAGGTTCCCGGGGCATGATATCGTTGTGATAATCAAAATGATCAGATTGTTTGCATAGCACATGATAAATAAATAAATGAGAAATGCTAACACGAAAATGATATAGATTTACAAGATTAAATTACAATGTATGGTTCATAATTTAACCAAGTAAATCTATCCCAAAAGAATCAATGAGTTTATATCTTGTCACTGTACAAGATATACAAAAGATGATTCGTTGTATTGTCAACCAAAAATATGCAACACCAAAATTAGCTAGGTCTTCTAAAAGTCCTCTAGCTATGACCCTGTAATCCTGGTGACTAAACCTGTTCCTCACCTGAGAAAACATGCATTTAAACAAAGTCAACACTAGGTTGGTGAGTTCATAAGTATGTTAGTTGAAAACCTTGATTCATTCACATGCACAATCACAATGTATGTTCTGTTACTTGTATGTTGTTTGCTTCACCCGTTCACCCAATGGCTTCTCAATAGTTATATTCACAAGTAATATATTATCCTAGTAGTGATGCTTATATATAGGGCATATGTAAGGGAACCAAGCCCTAGCCAACATCCCACCACATCACTACTAGAACTCCACACTACTTGCAATACAACTATTGATTTCCATCTCCATTCCACATGTTCATCTCATTGTTGATCACCTGTGATATCATGTATAGAATAATATAATAATAGAGCTGTAGTTATCAAATCGAAGTATTGATAAACATATGTATTAAGGATATTAGATTTACTTAATCTGTTCCTTGGATTATTCTATTGCTTGTGGGGTTAACTGTTGATTCACTTTTAAATATTAAAAGTGTTAATTAACCACTTGTAATGTGTTCTCAAATGCAACGTATAGAGCCTAAAAGGAATCCATTGTGATCCTCACGTAATCAGATTACAATGCATCCGATTTACCTCTATCCCGTCGTGTGTTCTCATTGTAGTTAACAAAGTTAAATAAGAACTTGTCTTATTACTTTATGTTAACCGATGTGTGAATGATGTTGTTATCATGAAGATACATTATCATGATTATCATTCTCATTGATCCATATGATCACCATGTTGCCATTAAGCCGTGGTAAGAACTAGTCTTGCCACCCTTAATCCGCTCAGGTGGTGGATGATAATTGTTCCATATTATCGCATAATATGTATTGAGTTGTAAACTAAGTGTTGTAAGGACTTGACTTATTACACTTAATTAACACTAGTGTTGAATGGTATTAAGAAGATGTATTATCTTCTAATCATTCTTGTGTTTTGTTATGTCATCATGTTTCTCTGTGATTATCCCAATGTTTGTTTATGTAAGAATAACTAGGTGTTGTAAGATAAAATCTTACAACTGTGTTATTCTAATGCATTGATGAATTATGAAGTTATATTATCATGTTCATCTGATTATCTCTGTCATATCATGATCATACAAGCATGCATACAATGATAAACGATAATAAGATATACAATATTATCTAAATCATAGTATAAACAATATGTGAAACATTAAAACTCTTAAATAATTAAAAGTAAGCATGTTTTCTCAGCCCCTAGAGTTTAAAATCATTTAAGATTAAAGAAAAGGGGCATATGAACTCACCTTATGTTGGAAGTGGTTGACTTAGCTTAAACGAAGAATGCACGCGCTCTTTGTTGTACTTTGTTGTATATTTCACGATCCTGTATTGATTTCACGTTGTATGTAACCCTATAAGTATCATTTGCATAGATTTGTGCACGTGTATGTGTTAGCCCTACAGTCGGCTAACACATTGTGGGTCTCGGTCTTCATTCGGCCCCGTTTAAATGTTATGGACTTTAATAACAACTACTCCCTTTAAATTAAGGTTTTAATATTTGTTACAAGTTTTCATGTCCAACTTGTTTAGTATTTGTTACCTTGTGAAAGCTTGAACTTTATGTCATTGTATATATGTAGTCCCATTCACATTATTCTTGTTCTTTGATTTAGTGTGTTAGGTTATGTAATAACCCATATGGGCCGAATGATAGATGGCCTTGGGCCGGTTGTATGGTGTGGGCTGTCGTGGAGCGAGTTACCATACTTGGGCCGGGTATGTGTGTGTGGCTCGCTTAGGTTAATCATGGGCCCATGAGCCACTGTGGGCCGAATCAAGTGTGTATGGCAAAGCCAAGTGTCTGGGCCGAATTACAAGAACCATGGGCCTATTGGGCCAACATGGGCCGAATCCAGTGTTTGTGGCTAGACCGATTGGGGTTGGCTTGGGCTCGTGCGACAATGGGAGTGGGCCAACCTATTGGACCAGTTGATCATCACGACTGAATTTTATGGAGTTGGGCCGACGTAGCTGGGCCAGGCTTCGGGTGCATAGACCGAAAGGTAAGATGGTCAATTAATTAGGGTGAACTACCATTGCATTCTAGCGAACATATTTTGTTTATGTATCTGGGGTTCGGCTACATATTGCATGAATGGGGAGGTTCGGGGGTTAAGGGCTCGCTGCATGGAATACGGTTCGTGGGGTGACGGGTTCGTCTAGGGCTCGCCAAGTGATGAAAGGCTCGGTGATTGGATGTTACACATAGGTTCGTCATCCCTGAAAGTAGCACCGAGGTTTGTTCCTAATGGGTAAGATTCGGCTGTCAATGATGGTTCAGCTATCACACAAATGGTTCGGTGCCAGATAAGGTTCGGCTAGCCCATGAGAGGTTCGGTGGTTGCTGATGAGGGGTTCGTGACTCTACACAGGTTCGGTGGGCTTGAGAGGTTCGGCTAGGGCTTGTGGCACGTGGAGGGTTCGGCTAAGGCCGAAGGTTCGTGCTCTTGCAACTGGTTCGGCGGTGATGGTGCAGCATGCTAGGTTCGGCTAGCCTATGATGGTTCGCCTCTTGCCCAGATCCTCAAGGGTTCGCTGCCACCTGACCCATGGACTCAAGGTTTGGCTAGACTAACCTCTCACGAACCTACAACGGCTCAGACCACCACCATCAGTCCTCCCCAGTTGTAGATCAGTTTCCATGGCTGTGTTATGCGAATAGGGTTATTCATGAGTGTGTGGTTCGAAATGAGAGGGAAACCACCGGCTAAATGTGTGTGTACCAACCAAAGTTAAAACCCTCCTTTTTCATGGATTTGATGGCCTCATAACTCAATTTCGGCTGGTTAAACGCGTAGATCTATTGTATTCTTTGTAGAGGAGGTTGAGAGCTTCGCGTAGGTCCAAGAATCACCCAATTTCGTTGAGAAATGATCAAGATATGCTAGTTTGAAGGTTGGGTTTTGTAGTGAGAGAAAGATGGACGGGAATGTTTGTTTAGAGAGAGAAAGGGCAGCCAACAAATGAGAAAACACCCTCATTTGGTGTTTATATACCCTCGGGGTATTCGTGTTCGTTTCGGTTGCTCGGTTCACATTTTCGTCGGGTTTCCGGAACTTTACGCATAATATATTTGTTTTAAATAAAAGATTAGTTATTTTAATTATTTTAATGAGTTTCAAAATTGTAAAACATTATTAATTTTATTTTATTAATTTACTATCGTTCATGTCGTGTTTCGTTTCCGTTTCGTCATATCGCGTCACCATCGCGCGTATTCGTTCGAATTGTCATTCGAACGAACACGTCGATGGTTTTGCTTTCTGAATTTTGTTTTCTACTTTCCAATTATCGTTTCAAAACGTTAAACTCACAGATATGTTTGTGTGAATCGTCACCCACGCAAACACACTGTCAGTTCATTATTCTAAAACGACACTGTAATTAGGCTATGAA
Organism: Mikania micrantha; assembly: GCA_009363875.1. Classification (NCBI taxonomy): domain Eukaryota; kingdom Viridiplantae; phylum Streptophyta; class Magnoliopsida; order Asterales; family Asteraceae; genus Mikania; species Mikania micrantha. The sequence goes on along the minus strand of SZYD01000495.1, from coordinate 64,562 downwards.
TTGCATTTCCTCACTATCGGACTCAACTAAACATCCTGTTATTACATTGTTTTCACACTGATTTGTCGGTCATCTGATTCCTTTCATCTATGGCTATCAGATCGCAACCGATTTGTTCTTGTTATTCAGTTTAACACTGTTGTTTCTCTTGATTAGTTGTGTTAACTGTACTTAGGTTTTCACCTAAATACTAACAACTATTGTTTATAATGAGTGTTGCACTTATGGTATATAAGTTTACACATAAATACGTACAACTGTTTCTTGTATTTTGAATTCTGTTAATACAAGTACTGTTCACAATCATGTATTTACACATAGTTACTATTGAAAGTACACCTACCGTACGAACTTACCGGCCGGTCAGGTACTAGTTGTCACACACATTGACCTTAACGTCACACATCCTGGTCTTTGCTTACGCAAAACAAAAGATGCTTCAGTAGATATTTCCCGCTCTTTGTTTACACAAAACATAGGAAATACTCGAGTTTTTCCAAACCGATTTCAAGTTTATTTAAACACAATCTTGTTTTGACTTCAAGGACTTAGACAAAAAGTCAAACAGTTGTCACACATTTCTAGTTATCTACTGATCACAGCTTTACGCTTATTTATATAAATATATATATATATATATATTAATTGATCATGTTCGATTCCTTTATTTGGAGAAACTTGTTTTAATCTTCTTAGTGAACGATAGATATTCAAAGTTGTTTGTTCTTTTAGAAATGTAATTAAGATAGTGAAATTTTGATCCTCAGAAATTATTTCACTTCCCAATTGAGCAACTTTTCTTTTGCTTGTCCAAACAGTACTTAGGTTTTTGAAAATATAAAATCTTTTTGTATTTTCTTAAGGATTTCAAAAGTAAACAAAATCTTTTTGTATTTTCTTATGTTTTACTCCCCCTAAACTTATGGATCATCTTAGAAAGACTTAAAATCCGAAAATCTTTTTGTTGTTTTTATATGTATGTTGACTCAAAGACCGAAAATCTTTTTGTTTTTTTTTGTAAATTTTCTCCCCCTAAATTTGTGATCTAAAAATGAAACAAAACCAAACACAAATTTTTAACATATTTACAAAAGATGCTTTTAGTTAAAAACTTATGAGTTTGAGAGAGGCAAGCAAGTGATGAAAACGTGCTGTGTCGAACGGTTTTGTGAAAAGATCCGCCAGATTGTCATCTGTATGGACCTTTTCAAGATGAATTAGTTTATGTTCGAAACAGTCACGGATGAAGTGAATCCAGATGTCAATATGTTTAGTTTTGGAGTGTTGTACCGGATTTTTGACGATCTGAAGGGCGGCTTCATTGTCACAATAAATAGGAGAGTCAAGAAAATTCAAACCGTAATCGAGGAGCTGCTGTTGCATCCATATAACCTGAGAGCAGCAACTGGAGGCAGCAACATATTCAGCTTCTGCAGTAGATGTGGATACAGTGGTTTGTTTCTTGCACTGCCATGAGACGAGGCGATCTCCCAAATATTGACACCCACCAGTGGTGGACTTCCTGTCCAAGTTACATCCACCAAAGTCACTGTCTGAGTATGCAAATAAATGAACCTCAGAGTTCTTTGGGTACCAAAGACCAAGACGAGGCTTCCCGACAAGATACCGAAAGATTCTCTTGACAGCTATAAGGTGAGATGCCTTCGGATTCGCCTGATGTCTGGCACACTGACAAACTGAAAACATGATGTCTGGACGACTACCAGTCAGATACATCAGTGAACCAATCATCGAACGATAGAGGTGTTGATCAAAATCTTCACCATCCAAATCCGAAGTTAAGACAGGACGAGCAGCCATAGGAGTGGATGCCGGCTTTGATTCCATCATTTTGAACTTGGTCAAAATATCTGTAACATACTTTCCTTGATGAATCAGCACACCCTTTGGATCTTGCTTCACCTGAAGACCTAGAAAGAAGGTCATTTCTCCCGTCGCACTCATCTCAAACTTCTTCTTCATTACTCCTTCAAATTCCTTGCACAACGCCGAGCTCGTGGAGCCAAATATAATGTCATCCACGTAGATTTGGACAAGAATTAAATCATCCTTATCCTTGCGAACGAACAAAGTCTGATCGATAGCTCCACGGGTATATCCATTTGCACGTAGGTGATCAGTAAGTGTAGCATACCAAGCTCTTGGTGCTTGATGAAGACCATAAAGGGCTTTGTCTAACTTGTAGACATGGTCAGGACACTGTGAATCCTCGAACCCCGGGGGCTGACATACGTAGACTTCTTCTTTAATTTTCCATACAGAAAATCAGTCTTCACATAAATTTGATACACAGTGAAGTTCATATAGGAGGAGTAGGCTAAGAAAATCCGTATAGCTTCAAGTCGTGCAACCGGTGCAAAGACTTCTTCGTAGTCAATTCCCTCCTGTTGATAGAAGCCCTGAACTACCAACCGTGATTTATTTCTGATGATCACGCCCGAATCATCTCTCTTGTTTCTAAAGACCCATCTGGTTCCAATTGGCAGTTTCCCCTTGGGCAATGGAACCAGATTCCACACTTTGAGCTTCTGAAACTGCATCAATTCTTCCTTCATTGCCTCGACCCAGCTAGACTCCTTAAGATCCATCTTGACGTTCATAGGCTCGACCTACGAAGTGAAACGGGAATATAAACAGAATTAATTGGACCTGATTGGCTTCGTGAAACATTGCTTTCAGGCAAGGCATTCTGAGCTGGAATTGACCGGCTCCGTGTGAGAACTCCTTCTAAAAGAGGTCCATTAATGTTTTCCATAGGATGATTCTTGTTGATGCTCAGCATTGGCACTTCCTCCACAGCTAAGTTGTCAAGTAGGTTGCTTAGGTGTGTCAGCTGATTATCATTGGAGGAAGATAGATCATTGGTAGGAGCAGATTCACTTGTTGTAGCTCCATGATCCACACAGTGTTCCTCAGGAATGTTATCTGAGAACAGTGGATTATCAAAGGTTTGGTGGGAGGGAGATGAAATTTGATCTGTTTCTGGAAGTGACTGAACAGACTGAGAAGTGTCCGAGTCTGATGGGAGAACTTCATGTATCAGGGTTGGCTGATCTGGAGGAGCATTATTGTACATGCCTGGAGGGTCAACTGACAAAAGTTTGGGATCACAGGGAACATAGTCAACCCTATAGTCGACATCATCACCCTTGTAGAAACATCAGCTTGCTCAGATGATCCTATGTCTCAGATGCAGTGTTGAAAGGCCTAAAAGTAGAATCATACTCAAATAGCCAGTTTGGACCAGAACCGGCATCTGTAGAGTTCATTTCTTGCCAATCGATATAATATGATTCAATGATCATCCGAGTCTTCTTGTTGTAAACCCTGTAAGCTGCCTTCTCGGATGAATATCCCACAAAGTAACACTCATCAGCCTTGTCATCAGACTTGTGGTTAGGCTCTGCATGTAGAAAATCTCGTAAGGGGTCTTCTGATGGCGCTTGTTTAGGAGAGCTCGATTTTGAACATAGCAAGCTGTCTTAACAGCTTCGGCCCAGAAGAAAATTGACAGCTTTGACTCTGACAGGATGGTTCGTGCAGCCTCAATAAGCATTATGTTCCTCCTTTCAGCAACTCCATTTTGCTGAGGTGTTCTAGCTGCACTGTATTGTCGAGCAATCCCCTTCTCATCGCAGAAATCAATAAGAGTCTGATTTCTAAATTCAATGCCATTATCTGTTCTGATCACCTTGACCTTCAGATTCTTCTGATTTTCAATCAAAGTGATAAACTTCTTCAGAATCTCTGGTGTTTCATCCTTCTTGGCCAAAAAGAATACCCAAGTGTATCTGGAATAATCATCTGTCACGACAAGACAGTATGATTTCTTTCCGATGCTCATTACGTTGACTGGGCCGAAGAGATCCATATGAAGAAGTTGAAGAACCGATGAGATAGAATTGAACAATTTGGGTTTGTGAGGTCTCTTGTGTTGTTTCCCCTTGGCACATGCGATGCATTTCTCAATGGTGGAGAAATCCTTAGAAGGAAAGCCAATAACATGATCTCCCTTAGCGAGTTGGTTGAGATTCTTCAAGTTGACGTGACCCAGTCTGCGATGCCAAAGTAGACAATCACTTTCAGATGCCTTTGAGAACAAACAGGTGTTCTCTGTAAATGATTCTGAATTCATGTTGATGATGTAAGCATTGTTGATCCTTGGAGTTCTCATCATAATCCACTTCTCAGGTACAACGAATCCGGGCTTTAGAATAAAACACTCCTTGTTTGTGAAGTGGGTTGAAAAGCTCTTGTCACAGATCTGAGAAACACTTAAGAGACTGTGATTGAGTTCTTCAACATAGTAAACATCTTCAAAACTAAGAGTTCCATTGGTGATAGTGCCATTCATACTTATCTTTCCTCCCTTGTCTCCAGCAAACGAGACATATCCTCCATTGAATGGTGTTACTTCATGTAACTGAGAGAAATCCCCATTCATGTGCCGGGAACAACCGTTATCAACATACCAAACATTCTTAAGCCTGTTGGGTCGTCCCTGCAACACACATTTAATTAATGAGAAACTGGTACCCAAACCATAACAGGTTTAGGCACAGGAGAGATGACAGGTTCTTTCTTGTGAATCCCTTTTAATTTAACTGATTTGTCCTTATCAATCATTGATCTTACACCACTGCCATGGTTCACTGGTTTAATGAGGTTCTTAAAGGTGGATTGTTTCTCCAATATGACATGTTTTTAACTTTAGAAAAATTTGAATTTTGCTTTTGAAATTTAGAATGGTGAGTTTGGACGACTTGGTCATTTTGGCAGTGGATTGCTTTTGAGATTCGTTCTGATGATTCACCCTAGGCTTTGAGGATTGGTCAGTCCTCGTTGACTTGATAGAGGGTTTTGCCTTGGGTGTGACCTTCTGATTCTTTCCATAAAAGAATTCAGTAGGTCTGTGCAGACAATTTCTGGCAATGTGGCCTAGTCTTCCACACACAAAACAACATACCTTCTCATGAAATTCTTTAGGGTCAAAGGGTTTTACATCACAGTCACTATGGCTAGAAGATGAGCTTGTAGAGGCTTGTTCCAATGACCTTGTTGGAACAAAAGGTTCACAGTTGGGGGTTTAACTTTGAACCTGCCTCTTTGGTGACTGTGGAATGACCCTTGTGCTCATGATGCAAACGTGAAGATATAGTTTCCAAAATAACATTCTTCTTAACAAAAGTTAACTTAAAGTTTTTAGACATCTCATTTGTTTTAATGTTAAATTCATCAACTTTTCCAACAAAATCAGTGTTTAAAATAGGAGATGATGCTCCATAAGATGTTGAACAATCTGTGCTCCTCCTAGCACTTCTTTCCTCAGTCTTCCCAATCACACCTGTTTTGATCAAACTATCAGCACATATCTTAGAATCATCGGAAATATTGGGACTGGTCTCAATGGGATCTGCTGTCAAAGAAACTGGTTTGTCAGAACCAGTGCTGAAATCGAACCTTCGATCAGATTTTAACAACAGATCATCAACGAATGTGTTGATTTTGGGCATGATTGAGTAATTATGGTTAAAAGGTGGCTCACATTCTTGATAACCCATACCCTTACCCTTCTTTTCCCGGTATTGCATGTTTATCATGTTTTCCACAACATTGCTTGAATAATCAAACTTTTCACATTTTACCGAGGTTTTGGAAAGTTGAGTTTTAACTTGGTCCAACTCTAAAGTGAGTTCATCGATTTTGCGCCTAGCATCTCGATAATTGGACTCTTTATCACTTAAGAGTTCCTTGAGCCTTGCCACATCCCTACCCTCGGCTACAAGTTTCCATTTAAAAATTCTTTCATTTTTAAGAAATTCTGAGTTAAAGTATTTAAGTTTGGTTACTTTGATTAGTGATTCATTATGTGATCTATACTTAAACACTTTATCTATGCAAGATGTGGAGCAAAGATTTTCAATTACCTCCTTTTGCTTGTCATCCACTTCAGCCATGAACGCGTGACTCAGAGTAAGCTCCAATTCCTGTACCTGATCACTCCAATCATAGGAGTCAGTTTCTTGTGTCACCAGTGCTTTAGACGTGCTTGCACTTCCTGCAGCAGCAGTAGCAGTAGCAGCTTTCTCTTCAGGCTTCTTCTCCCCTTCCTTAGTCACTTTAGGCTGCTTGCATTCTCTGGCAAAGTGACCCGGTTGATCACAATTGTAACATCGCAGCTTTGACTTATCAAATCCAAGCTTCTTTCCCATGTTGTTTCCAAAGCTATTCCTTCCATACCGTTTGATGAACTTCTTTGCACGAAACACAGCCATAGCCATCTGCCATGAGATATCAATCTCCTCAACATCTGCTGGATTTATCTGCTCTAGTAGCCACAGCTATGAATGCATTGTAGCTGTTCATATAAACCTTAAACAGTAGCAGATTTTCTTCACTCTCTGGATTGATCTTGGACACTGATCCAGCTTATCCAGATGATAGAAATGCAGTTTCAAAAGGGATTGACTGAGATGACGGAGTCTGATAATGCTGCATCCCTGAGGCTTGAAGATTGATTGCTGATAGAAGAGCAGAGTTTTCAGACACGGGTGCAATGCCCGTTGAGCTGGCATGGTTCAGTGCTCTCTATTTATCATCCATGTCATAGGAATTGATGATCGAAATCAGCTCACTCAGAGAGGTCTTGTACATATCCTTTGTTCTTTTGATTGTTGTACAGTTTGAGTTCCAAGTGTAAGGTAGCGAGTTCAGAAGCTTCTTGTTCACTTCTCCTTTGGTCATTTCAATCCCAGAACTTGTCATCTCGGTCATCAGATGGGTGAATCTATTAAGTTGTGCTTCAAGAGACTCTCTTTTGATGTGATTGAACATGTTAAACTTCTGTCTCAGCATATCCTTGCGACTTTCTCGCATGTCCTCATTGCCCTCAAATCGTTCAACCAAAGCATTCCACAGTTCCTTTGCCGTCTTGTGTTCTTTAAAACCATGAGCTACATCAGTCGAAAGAGCCATTGTGATTGATGCATAGGCCTTTTCATCCTTCTCCATCATCAGGATATCATTGTCTGTGTACAATTCCGGATCCTTAGGAACAAGAGGACCGTTTATCTCACTTTGGTATGATGGCACAAAAGGACCTTCTTCAATTGACCTCCACAGTTTAGGATCAGTACACTTGATGAATGACTGAAATCTGAACTTCCAATCTTGAAAGTTATCTCCTGAAACAAGCCTAGGTGGCTTTGTTCCGGTGCCGATCTCATTGTCCAAGTTGAGCAAGTTGGATAAATTGGTCAGATTCTTTGAAGCCATGATAGATCAGAAAATTTTCTAAGTGTTGTTCTCGAAGTCCCAGTAGACCGATGCACCACACACTACTCGATGAAAACAAACACTTTCTTTATACTCGAAGCTGGATGTGTACTTGAAGTGAGTGATGTACTCGAAACCTTTTGTATTCGAAGTTCACCTCTTGTACTCGAAGGTCTTTTGTATTCGAAGCTCTCCTGTGTACTCGAAATAAATTGTATTCGAACAAGTTGTATTCAAACAAAATTGTAATCGAAGACCCTTTGTTGTTGAACACACTAATCCTTGTAGTTGAACTGTTAACACCCTTTCGAACACTCTAACTGTACTCGAAATAGCTAAACTCAAAAATTTTGAACTCGAAAATACTTAAAAAAAATTTATAAAAATATTTCTTAAGATCTAGAGTTCCAAATTTACACTGTAGCTAGATGGAGTAGAGTAGAAAGATAAATTTGTGAACTTGCTTTAAAAAGACGTTACCTTGATGACGAAAAGAGCACTCAAGCTCTGATACCACTTGTAGGTCTCAAACCGGACCAAGAACCAATCTTTATCAGTCAGATCATCATCAAAAGACTCTAACAAGTGCGGAATCCATGCTAGAATCACAAAAGCAAGTAGAAAAATGTAATCTTTGTATTAATACTGAAAGTTCGAGTACAAGTCCCTCAATACGTCTAAAGAGCAAATGCCTCGGGATTCCAACCTAAACTAGTACAAAATACGTCTATTTATACTAATCTAGGTGTACTCGAAATCTAACACAAAACAATTTCGAGTACTCGAACATATGGTGTACTCGAACCATCTGTACACGAAATCAACAAAAGTCTGGACTTCAACTCTTCCAGTGTCTGACTTTGTCAGTTTTCATCGTGTAGTGGGCTCTACAGGTTCTATTTTAAAATTCACTTCTACTTTGCTCACATATTTTTAATATTCACGAGCTTATATCATGTTCATACTTTATCTTATAACGTTCTCACTTATATTAATTTGATCGTAATTATTTCGGGAACGTTCATAAAAGTTACGAACTCAAACGGCCGCATAAATTTTGCATGTTATTAATATGCTTTATAACGTGTCCATACATTATCAGATACTTTTATCGTTTATATAATTTTGATCGTAATAACTTTACGAAGGTTTATATAAATTTTGGACATAAACGGTTACCGAATTTTCGCACGTTTATTATTAGGTTGCCAAATTTTCGGTTGTTAGAACAATAAAAACTATAAATTAAATAAAAAATAGAATAAATTGTCATATTCGTCCATGTGGTTTGCTACTTTTGTTATTTCAGTACAAAAGTTTATGTTTTAGTATTTTGGTCTTTATAGTTTCCATTTTATTGCCATAATAAAAACTATAAAATAAACTTTTGACTTTTCAAAATTGGTTAATTGAGGGGATCAATTAACTTTGTGTTTTGGTTTTAAGTTTTGAAAATATATTTTTTGAGGGATGCTCAATTGAGAACTAATGTTTGTTAAGAACTAAAAGAATCGATTCTAGTCATTATTCTAAAGGGTATAAAAGTAACTTCCTATATTTTTCAAAAAAATTACTTTTATGCTCCTTAAATCTTGCGGCTATAAATGTGATTTTTTTTAGTTTCCTACAACTTGTTGGTTATTATCAGAATGAATCCCTATATTTTCATTTCCAAAATTAGTTAATTGAGGGGTATTTTATAAAAATGTATTTTCTTTTATCAAAATTGATTGATTATTTGAGGGGCCGGGGTGGGTGATCACTTATTCCACACGAGGGTTTTTTCATTTTGTCCAACCGGATCTCCTTGCCAACTTCTTTGTTCTATAAATGTGATCATTTCTTTGCTAAAATCCATCCATCAATCACACAGTTTGTTCACATCACACCTACTATTTGAAGATGATCTCCAAAAGAGTTAAAGGAACTGCAATTGGTATTGATCTTGGAACAACATATTCTTGTGTGGGAGTATGGGTTGATCAACAAAACCGTGTTGAAATCATCCCTAATCAACAAGGTAACCGGATTACCCCTTCATGCGTTGCCTGGAATGGAGTTGACTATCTAGTTGGCGAGGCTGCGAAAAATCAAATCGTCATGAACTCTAAAAATACCGTTTATGGTAAACTCATTTAATCAAATCAAATCATTTAATCTTGTATTTGATATATCATCACTTGTTTCTTTATATGTAATTAACTTTCAGATGTGAAACGTTTGATGGGAGCCAGATTCAGAGATGGTATCGTGCAGGATGACATTAATGCAAGACCATTCAAGGTGATTGAAGGGTCCGGAGAGAAGCCAATCATTGTATTTGAACACGAGTCAAAAGAAGAAAAGTTGTCACCAGAAGAAATATCTTCAAAGATACTAAGTAATCTGAAAGAATCTGCTGAAGCATTCGTTGGAACAACAGTTAAAGATGCAGTGATAACTGTTCCTGCGTATTTTAATGACAAGCAACGGCAGGCAACCATGGATGCTGGTAAGTTGGCAGGTCTTAATGTCATGCAATTGATTAGCGAGCCAACATCAGCAGCGATTGCATATGGTCTGAACAAGAGTGCTGATGTGAACTTTCCTAAAGAGAAAAATGTGTTGATATTTGATTTGGGTGGAGGGACCTTTGATGTGTCTCTTCTCAAGATCACCAAGGCTGGAACCATTACTGTTAAAGCAGTTGGTGGTGATACTCACCTGGGTGGTGAAGACTTTGACAGGCTCATGGTGAATCATTGTGTTGACATATTCAAGAAGAAAGCAAAAAAGGACTTGAGAGAGAATGCAAGAGCAATGACAAGGCTAAAAATTCCTTGTGAGAACGCCAAGAGGGAATTGTCATCAACAACAGAAACAACTTTTGTAATAGATTGCTTGTATGATGGTGCTGATTTCACTATGAAATTTAGCAGGGCAAAATTTGAAGAGCTAAATACTAGTTTCTTCAAGAAGTGCATTGAGCATGTGGAGAATTGTTTGAAAGATGGAAATATGCGCAAGAATGATATTGATGAGGTGGTTATTGTTGGTGGGTCGACAAGGATTCCCAAGGTGCAAAAAATGTTGACAGATTTTTTTGATAAGAAACCACTTTGCAAGAGCATACATGCAGATGAAGCAGTCGCGTATGGTGCTGCGGTGTTGGCTGCAAACTTAAGTGGTCATCATGAGAACAGAAGGGTGCAGCATTTAGAAGTATTAGAAGTCACCCCTCTTTCTCTTGGCATCAGGGTTGAAAAAGACAGAGATATGAGTGTTGTGATCCCCCGAAACACACCCATACCCACCATCAAGAAGAATGATTATTTTACAAGCGAGGACAACCAAGAATCTGCGTTATTTGAAGTGTATCAGGGTGAGAGTAAATATACCAAAGACAACGTCTGTCTTGGCAAATTTATTCTTAATGACATTCCAGCAGCTCCTAAAGGTAAACAAAGCTTCAATGTTTGCTTTAACATTGATGCTAATGGTATTCTCCATGTTTCAGCCAAGTTGATATCCACGGGTAAAAAAATAAGTATTACAATTGCAAAGAGTGGAAATGCATGCATGTATCCAAGGATGAAGAATCATTAAGCAACGACAAACAAATTGAGTTGAGCAATAATTGGTGTTTCTTTCCAAAGTATTTTCTATCAACTCAAAAGTATTTTCTATGAACGTACTGTTGTTTATAGCATGATAAGTTGTGGTGTTTACTTATTTATGCTTGGTGTTTTTGGAGTGTCTGTTTACTGAATTTTGATGTCTGTTTAATATTAATATTAATATTGAGTATTATTAAATATTGTTTCCTGCGTGCTCATTTTGTGACGTTTAATATTAATATTGAATATAGTGATTCAAAAGGTGTAAAGATGATTAAATAATATGCTTGTTCCAAGAAGGTACCAATAAAACCATAAAGGTTGATAAATGTGAAGAAAAGATTCTAAGAACGTATTCATTATTTCTTTTCAAATTAAGGACAAGACACAAGTAACTCGTCTCTAGACTCTAGAAACAAATGAAAGTATATAAATTTGTGGAGTTTTCAGAGAAACATAATCATTATTTTGTTGATAACATGGTATGCATCATTTAACGTCAGCCAGTCAACTAACTCGTCTCTATAAACGTGTGATACATAGCATGTTTATTATAAACAAATGAAAGAATTTATCTAAAAATAAAATAAAACACCACAAATACAATTTAAATTAATACAAAAAACACCAAAAAGGTTAAAACTAAACACCAACCAACATTATTTGCATACGTTGATTAAAAAACACTATTTAGTTAGAATAACAAACACGAAAAAAGCACCAATATTATTGAATAAAAACAAAAACACCATAACATTACCAATAAATTAAAAATCATCTACAGAAATATGATGTTATGAAAAAACACCATAAAATTATTTGTTACAATTAAACTCCAATCGCAATGACTTATGGTGATCGATTCAGATGATATCAACGTAAGTTGTTTTTCTTTAAGTAAAAGAATGTGTTCTCGTGATGGTGTCCTAGTGGTAATGGGTAGGGTTGTAATTGAGCCAAGCCAGGTCGAGCTCGAGACTTTTCGAACCGAGCCAAGCCAGTTCAAAAATCTTTTTGAGCCAAAAATTCGAGATCGAGCTCGTAAAAAAACTAGAGCCTCGAGCCGGCCCAAGCCACGAGCCAGCTAGTTTTTTTTCCTTCTCCACTTTATATATACATACATGCATGCATGTATATATACAATCCAATATACATATATATAATTATATATAAAATCTAATATATATATATATATATATATAGGGGAAGGTTCCATTGTTAACCCTCCCTTATAGCGTTAACCGCTTAACCCTAGCGTTTTTTGCCCGAATCCTAAATTTTTTTTTTCATGGTTTTTATTATGTAAAAATAGGGGGGGTTTCTTTTTTGTGTTTTTGCTAATTCATCACCGTTTAAAAGTTATTGTAAGTGTAAGTTACTTACATTTACTTACATTTCCGTATCTGATGCAGTAAATGTAAGTAAGTGTAAGTAACTTACACTTACAATAACTTCTAAACGGTGATGAATTGGCAAAAACACAAAAAAGAAACCCCGCCTATTTTTACATAATAAAAACCATGAAAAAAAAAAATTTAGGATTCGGGCAAAAAACGCTAGGGTTAAGCGGTTAACGCTATAAGGGAGGGTTAACATTTGATCCTCTCCCTATATATATATATATATCATACATAAATATATACATACAAAGTTATACATAATATGTGTGTGGGAGTGTTTATATATTTGTGTGTCTAATATAATATATATGTGCGTGTATAATTTAATATATATATATATATATATATATATATATAGGGCAAGGATCAAATAAAAAGTCTATTTTGCCTAAGAAGGCTAAAAAGGATTTTTAAAAACTCTAAAACCGACCCAAACGAACACCGATTGAACTCATTTCGATGGCATTGGAACCGTCTCATCAAACCCTACAATATTGGATTTTTAGTTTTAGCTTTAACAACTAGTTTTAGAGTTTGGATTTTAAGGCATATTTTATTAACTTTTAGGTTTTATTTTTATGTTAAGGGTTTGTTTTTATAGTTTTGATTTTATGATTAGGGTTTATTGTTTATTATTTAAGGTTTAGGTTTTAGGGAATTATAAGCCGGTTCCAATGATGTAAAAATGAATTCAATCGGAGTTTGTTTGGGTCGGTTTTCGAGTTTTTAAAAATCCTTCTTAGCCTTCTTAGGCAAAAAGGACTTTTTAGGGGAACCTTCCCCTATATATATATATGTTAAAATCGAGCCGAGCTAACCCTGGCTCGGGCTTGGCTCGTTTTTTAACGAGCTTTTTTTCGAGCCGAGTCTTTTTCAAGCCGAACTTTTTCGAGCGAGCCGCGAGATTTTTGAACATCACTAGTAAGGGATGAGAATCTATATTGGAGGTCTAGGATTCAAAGCCCGGCTCCACCCAATTTTTCCTACGTCACGCAATTTGTCACACCCAACAAAGGGAAATCTTGGCGGAAACGTCGGATGCGACGAAACATATTGTATGTATTTCAAGCAAAAGGTAATAAAGAAGTACTATTGCATTCATTAAAATCAACCAAGCAAATTGTTCAGAATGAATTGAAATTAACATTGTTTAATACTTTTGTTAATTTATTATTTCTAACTAGGTTCAAGAGCTTGAAATCCTATCTTGTCTTGTAAATGCGCTCTAACTTCATTACTTGTCATTTCCTGAAATCATGTAGAAAACGTGTCAACTAAAAAGTTGAGTGAGAAACATAGTTTATGACAAAAGATAGTATATGACAACTTTTATGCATAGTGGTAAATAAATCCCTTGCATGCCGATCACCAACCAACCCTAATGACTAAGTGCCCCAAATGTTTGATTTCCTTCACTAGGACACCAAACTAAATTATTGAATTACTGTAAGCAGTTTCAAACACCCAGTCCCTAACCAAGACTTAATGGATTTTTCAAACCAATAGATCTACCAACGTCACCGTAGCTTAGCAAAGTTGATGGTTGTGAAAAATTGTAGGGGACTTTTGTTTGACCCAAGGTCTTGCAACATGTAAAAGCTATTTGTCTTGTTAACCATTATGTGAAAAACTTGTATGAATTGTATGAAAATGTTGCTGATAAAAGTGTTGATACATGATTTCACCCCATAGTTGTTAAATAGTAAAAAGAAAGGAGCTATGAATCTCAGCTTAGTTGTTGAATAATGTACCTTTTTTTGAACTTGTACGTGAAGTGAACCTCTCAAGGATGCCCTAGATAACATATATATTGCATTAGTTATTGTTTATACATACTTGATTAATTGAAATGACTCGGTGATGGAGTTGGAGTTGGAATGAATGAATGATAAGTTGAAAGACTTGGTGTATATCAGAACGTTTATAGCATGAAGGTAGTGTATCTAACAAAGGTTCTCAGGATAAGCAGTGGGTCCAATTGGACACGCTTAATCACCCAGTACTTCCTAGACAGAACCATTTGTAGACATGGACATACCAACCATACTTACTAACAAGCGAGTTCTCAGGAAAAAAGGGTGAGTCACAATGGACAAACTTAAGTACCGGTCTTTCCAAGCCGGAACCACAAGTTAGGGTTTGTGCTTATTCATTATTGGATACATGGAAATGGAATTGTTTGAAAGGGCTATATTATTTGGAATGGGTTGGGTATTTATTATGGATTGGGTTTTAAATTTCTAAAACCGAAATTTTGTAGTTTGGAGGTCCAAACCTTTGGAATTTTATAGAGAGTCTTAGGTAATAAGTTTGGCTTTGAATCTTCACTATCTTTTAGTTTAAATGTATTATTTCATTTTAAATATTTTATTGATTTCGTTTTAACCCATTAATTATCCATAATGGATTGTTGAAGTTGGGTTTTTCACATCAACTGGGCTAATTACCCACCTGTTATATTTTGGGTTTTAACTAGTCTAATTCTTTGAATTAGATTAAGATTTGTATATGGTTGGAAAACTTATTCTCTGAGATTAATTTAAAAAATAATTGCCTAAATTGATTAATTTATGAATTAGTTATGAATTTTTTAAGTTAAGGTTTTATTGTTGGGAGTGTCCAGTTAACAGATTTGAGTTTCAATCATTAAATTTTATTTTGAAAATGTTCCTGAATGAGTTAGGAAACCCATTATATATCAAAAGAAAGCTAAGAGTTTGAATTTATATTTAAAAATAAAGAATTAGTTGATTTGGATTAATTTTTAAGAAGATATGTGCCTTTGAAGTCGGCTGTTAATCTCTAGCATAATACAATTTTGTGTTATTTATTGTTTTTGATTGTTCTATTGGATTTAATGTTTGATTTGGATTAGTTTCATGTTATAAACATGTTTATGATATGTACACAAGAATTATGATGATAAATGTAATAACAAGTTGTAACTAAATAAATAATAAAACAAAAAGATCAAAAGATGAATTCTTGCAAGAACATGAAGGTGTTCTTTTAAGTTTTCAGGTTTTGATTCATGATCACTACAATAGATGTGTAGGATCATGAAACAACTTATAACATTAATAAAGAAAAGATTAAAATCTGATTATTACGGCTATTTGATGAGTTTAGAAGGATAACATGATTAAAAGTGAAGATTTATGAAGAAAACAAACTAGAAAAATAAGAACAAGGATGGAACAATATGAAGAACTTACTTGGAGTTTGCAAAACCTTATTGAACACCCTAGAGGTTGGCCGAATATCTTCAAGGGAATAAAGGAGTGAAGAGAAATTGAGGATTGAGGCCAAATATTTATAGAATAGGAATTAGGGTTAAAATATCACACCCCGACTGACGGCGGAATACGTCGGGACGCGATCTCGACTGTTCATTAGCTCATGATGTTATTATAATGTTTCATAATTAATGCATCATCATTAAATCAGCACAATCAATTTATTAATTAAAAACAAATAACATTTAATTACAATTGTCAAAACAATTAAATTACAATTGAATACTATACATGGTTTAAGAATTTAACTAGGTCAACTAAGTCCTAGCCTATGTCTGCATCACCTTCACCTAACCTGTTACACATGTAAAATAATTCTTTGTCAACTATTTGCATAGTTGGTGAGAGTACACATACAAGTTTATATAATACATAAGAAATAGATGCAAATTCAAAGTCTAAATTATTGACCTAAAGCATATGTTCTCACAAGTTTTCAAGGCATCATGTATAGCACAAAAGTTCATGTAATTCATCAATAGTTACACAAGGCATACAAACAAATAATCATTGTTCTCAATAGTCCTCAATAGTTCTCAAATAGTCCTCAATAGTTCTCAAATATTCCTCAATAGTCCTCAATCAGTGTCAAACCATACTTATATACCATAGGCTTGCAAGGCCTTGATATAATTATGTAAACATGTGCTTGCAATTGTTTGGAATCATGCATACAGAATTCAATATGTAATCACATACAACCAAAGGCAATATCTAAAGACGAAGTCATTGCATCATTTGTGCTTGACTCTAAGAATAACATGATTTATATAGCACATGTGTAACATCCCTAAAACATTACAAAAAGTAAAGAAGGGAGTATGAATTTACTCACATGTTTGAATGCTAACTAGTTCTAAGTCTTTGATTGAAAAATGAGGAAGCAAGGCTATCTACTCACCTATAGTTTGAGTAGTCAAGTCTTAGCAATCCTATAGCTCAATTTCAAGGATCCTAAAAATATGGCATCTTAATGGAAGTCCTAGATAAAAGGATCTATGTTTGAATGGATACCTAGAATAAGTGTTCTCATAATATTGATTTAATAGAATATAAAATATTCTTTTTATCTATCAATATTATTGTATGAATAACTAGTCTCATGTTTAAGAATATTTAATAATATTCTTGTAATAAATAAAATAGAATATTGAATATTCATTTTATTTATTTTTTTGTATTTGAATTATATAAGAATGCTAATTGAATAATTTTTCCATCTTTTTATCAAATTAAGTATAAAATTTTGTATGTTTGGCTTAAATGATCATAAGGTTTTTAGTATTCTCATAATTAATTCAAAATATCATTTGTTTTAAAAATAAGTTTAAATCAATTATTTAAAATGATTTATTAAAACGGTTTTCAGGTTTTGGTTTAAAATAACTTTTTGTTTTACAATTTGGATTATTAAAAGAATTATTATTGTATATTATTATATTTTATTTGAATATGTGTTTATATAAAAATGCACTTATATTTTTATGAATTTATTTTATTATCATAAAATTTTTAAAGATACCTCCTTAAATAAATTTTATTTTTTGTAATTTATTTCTTAAAGAAATTATATTCTTTAAATGTTATTTAATCATTTATTAAATTTATTTTTGTAATTAAAAGTAAGAAACAGTGTATGACATAATTTTCTGAAAATACTAAAAATGAACAGAATATAGAAAAACTAGTTTCAGGTTTTATTGGAATTTTTTATAAAAGAAAATAGATGGAGTGTGCTAAAAAAACAAAACCGGGCTTAAAGGGTGGATGCCGAGGCTAGATACCGGGTCCCCTGATCACCCGAAATGCTTTTGTGTTACCGCTGGTCTATGATGCGAAATCTCCGATGTAATCCGAATCAAGTTATACATATAAACATTTAAAATTCAGTTCTTATAGCATAAGAAGCCTAATAGTTCCTTTGATCGATTTCCAACAATTGAGTGATTTTAAGAGCCCAATATGTTAGGGTTTTGATTAGACAGTTCAAACGAAGAATTTAGCAAATGAAAGTACCTGGTTGGGATTCATTACAAGAGTACTCGAGTGAGAAGTAGTTGCGGCCGAATAGTGTAACATTCCTGTAAATTTGTATTAAATAAATATATTTATAATATATGATGTCATTAAACATAATTTAATATACAATTATGTATGTATAATAATTTATAATTATAATTATTTATAATTTTACAAGTCAAAGAAATAAAATCAAAACTCACTTTTAAATTTTAAACTATTGTTTATAATGATAAAATTTAGAAATTTATTTGTAAATAAATAAATTAAACAAATAAATACATTTTTATTATAAAATTTTAATCACAAAAAAAATTTATAAATAAATAAAACCTTTATAAAATTTTAAATACTTTAATCATAAACTTTAAATAAATATTATAAAAATTGTTTTTTTAATTTTTATATAGAATTTAAAAACATTATAAATATATAACTAAACTATATTGGTTTTATGGAATAAAATATTTATAACAAATTTAAAACATTGTTATACTAAGTTTAGGGGTATTTTCCGAAAATTTTAAAGCTAAGATTAACAAAGAAACATGAGGGACTAAATTTGCTAAAATCTCAAAGGTCTCCTCCCCTCTTACCCTTCAAAGTGCCCAACCCGACCAAAGAACCAAACCGCGACCCACGATCGATTCCAACTCAATTCACGTGTAATCCAGCTGTACGATGGTTGTTTTAGCAAGTATATGAACGCGTGAAGAGATGTCAATCATTAATCAAGCTATTAACAACTCTTTAATGCCAAAAAATTGTTTCCTTAAACAAGCGAATTGACCGAGAATTCGAATTCAACAAGGACTTGTATAGATACCCAACTAAACCTATCAAATAGTATCATTAGATCATTTCTCATCTTTCTGAGTAAAACAAACACACCCAAAATCGTTCCAAGCCTCGACTTGAGACCTGCAACTCATTCGAACCTCGTATCTCAACTAAGATACCCAGACTCATCAAAACAATATTCCAAGTAATTAGATCATATATCATCATACTCGTTTTTAGACCCCAAATGAAAGCCCTATGATTTCATCGACAATCGAAAGCTTAAACGATCGAATTTGATGATATTGGGAACTAGGGTTTCGTTTTATAAAGAACTGAATTAGAGGAATCGTTTTGGTTGATATTAAAACCTTTTTGAATGGAATTTTCACGCGGCCAAGTGCCTATTTCAGCTGGTAAACGCGTATGGTTTCAGGTTAGAGGTCGTGAGTTCGAGCCCTTGCTTGGGCTTTTTTTTTCTTTGAACCAGATTCCATTAATTTTTTTTATAACTTATAATCTACAAATATTTTTATAAATATTTTTTCACCATATTTTTTTATAATTTTAGCAAATATATATATATATATATATATAATCATGTCATAAATATAAAACTATATATATATTAAATATGTTTTACTTCATATCTTTAATCATTATATATGATTAAATTTATTTACTTATTTAATTATTTTTTTACAACTTAACATTTCACATGAATATTTATATATGATTTAACTTTTAATATTTTTATAAATGATTAAATGATAAAAACTTTAACTTTTTTTAAACTATAATTCATATAATTTTTGAATTATATGTTCTAACAACTTATGATACCATATATTTATACTTTGTTACAAATAATAACCAACTATGAAAAACATTATAAAAAATCATATATTTGTTTATAACTTAAACAAATGATCTTACACTTTCAAAATATTTTATATCTAAATAAAAACATTTTTTAACTTTTGTTTTAAGTTATATAACTTACAAACATTTAAACTTTTATTTTGAAAACAATATTATTAAACTCCTTTACAAAGGATTATATAAAATAAATCTTTTAAATATTAGTTGTTAATTTATACATTTTAAAAATATTTCTAACTTATTTAATAAATTACAAACATTTAAATAGTTTACATTTTAAATAGTTCAACTTTAAGAATTTTAATTAAAATTTACATTTAAATATTTACAATAAAACTAAATTACTTCAAACCAAAACAATTGCCGAACATTTAACAACGTCTCAAAACAAAACCAAATTTTATGACCTATCTAGATTGTGATGTTACATATAAGTCATAGCTACATAAGAACATACAATTTATGCATGATGAACTCTCTAGGTTGATATTGAACTTGCTGGGACAACTTGAACTACTATTTGATTATCTATTGTAGACTATCAAACTCATCAAAAGGTGAGTCTTCGTAGCCCATCTTTTACTTATTTTGAACTTTGGGGTGAAACATGTATCATTGAACTTAACTTATCTTTAAACCATGTGAACTTAGCTTAAATTACCTTAGTTGTTTGAACTTATCTATTGAACTTATCTATTGAGCATTGCATTGATCACAACTTATCTATTGGTCGCAATAATGGATCCATTGGATTGACCACCCACCTAAGATGGGTTTTCCCTATAGGGGAAAGCTCGTGGTGATCGTTCGCTACTGGTCAAACTTAACTATATGATCAACTGTTTGGTCATTTACAATCTATGTGCATTTCGCTTTGTAATCACGTGTGTTAACTTATCTATTATTAAACAATTTTGCTATATGATCAAACCTATGATACTCACCAACTATTCATAGTTGACACTTGATTTCAAACATGTTTCAGGTGAGGATGTCATATTATTGAGCTTGGATTGGATTATATGTTTTGAATTAAATTGATTTAATAGTTAGGGTTTGAAGTTTAAAGCAATGTATTGAATGTTGAAATTAATGAGGAATTGAAGTTTAATTTATTTACAATTGTATACCTTGTGCTATGAACAATCTACACTTCGTGCCACCCCGATGTTTCCGCCATCGGTCGGGGTGTTACAGATTGGTATCAGAGCCTGGGTTATAGAAAATTAGGTTACTTGAACTAGATGACCTAAACTGTAACCATAGGATGCCTTAGTTTGAACTATTAGGCCATGAACTATTATTTGAACTCTATAGTTGCCATGATAGGCCATGAGCTGTTACTTGAACTCTATAGTTGCCATGATAGGTCAAAACTGACTATGTGATTACTTTGTGCTACTTGACTAGTTATTTGATAGGTCTAATATTTGAACCTGGTTTAGGATGCCCTCGTATTCACACACAAGACCTTAGGGTTCAAAACCTCTCGTCCCCATCCTTACGACTTGAAAGAGAATCATCACTACAAGTAATGATCTTAGACTTATAAGTCTAATTCAAAATTTGAATTCCGTCAATAGTTTTTAGGTTCATTTTAATGATTAGGAAACACATACAATCTGGACGGGGGAATACCTGTACTTTGGGGAGTTCTGTCTAGGAACGAATTTCGTATAAATCCAAATCAACCGATGGACCTGCTATGCTTTCCTATGAACCCTTGGAGTGAGTATAAACCTATAGGCTAAAGTATGTCTTTTAGAAAGTTAAATTGAACTTAAACACTTTGATCTGTCAAAAGTATTCCTTTAGGAATACAATCCAAATGTTGCTTCGTGATTGAACTTTCATTTGAACTCTCTATTTCTTATTTGAATTCTTTGAGTTATATAAATTCTAACCCTTTTCAATTGAACTCTTGTAGAATCATGCTTCGTCGTCTTCGCAGCAATACCAACAATACCGACAACACACACCAATACCAACAATACTGACAACCCCAACACCAATAACACCAACAACACTAACAACAACAACACCAACCCCACTATTCAAAAGTTGGCCTAGATCATTTCTCAGCAAATGGCTGTTGTGCTACCAACCTTGGTGACCCAGCTCAATCAAGTTTCGAATGTGAACCCAGTTCCAAACAATGGCAATGGTGGTGTTGGAACTCAAGCCTGCACCTTCAAACACTTTAACTCTTGCAACCCTGCAGAGTTCATTGGTACTGAAGGAGCAACTGGACTGCTCCAATGGTTTGAAAGCATAGAGAGCACATTTATTCATTCAGATAGTCCTGAGAACCTTAAAGTTCGTTATGCCACCAGTGTTTTTCAAAACAAGGCACTCACTTGGTGGAATAATGAGAAGCGAACTAGGGGTTCAAATGCTGCTATAGCTTTGACCTAGCCTGAGGTCAAGCAACTTATGACCGAGTAATTCTGCCCTCGTAACGAAATGAGGAAACTTGAATCCGAATTTTGGGAGCTCAAGCAAGATAGTGGAGAGCACCTTGCTTATATGACTCGTTTTCACGAACTCAGTCTGCTTGTGCTGCACTTTGTGACACCCTTGTCTCGGGCCATTGAAAAGTATATTGGCGGTCTTCCTATGCAAATCCAAGACACTGCTTTTGGTAGCAAGCCTACCACACTTGAAGACGCAATACGACTTGCTGGAACCTTAACCGACAATCATGTGAAAGATGGAACTTTAACTAGGAAGGGAGTCAAGAAAGTGGAAATAAAGGCCAACACTGATGAATCCTCTAAGGAGGCCAACACTGAACCTACCAACCTCACCAAACCCAACACTCACAAACAAAAGGCTAGGAATTTTGCTATGGAGACCCCTGCTATTCCTGTTATTCCTCTGAATGAACAAGCTCCACGATACAACAAAGCCTATGTGGGAGTTCAACCTCTATGTAACACTTGTAAGTTACATCACCCACTTAACCGACAATGTCGTGTTTGCACTATCTTTGGGAGGTATGGTCCCTTTGCCAACACTTGTCGAAGTGGACCTTTAGTGCAACAAACTCAACTAGCACTACCAATAAACAACCAACCTGCTGCACCTGTCATCCCTTCCATAGCTAACAAAAGAGCCTGCTATGAATGTGGCGACCCTAATCACTTTAAAAATCAATGCCCAAGACTCACGAACAATAACCAAACAGTGACTCAAGCCCGAACTCTTCAACTAGTTGCCCAAGATGTTCAAACTAATCACGAAGTTTGAATGATGTATTCCTGATCAATGATTGTTATGAATTTGTGTTAGTTGATTCCAGTGCTAATAAAATTTTGTAGTTTATAAGTTTGAGCTTTTACTTGGTAGAATACAAACTAAATAGACCATTTAACGTAGTAATGATTTACAGAAAATCTATTGATAGTAACTATATTATACGTGATTGTATTGTGAACCTTGGGGATCACATGGATCTTGTATCCACTCAATTGTGTACCATAATCAGCAAGTAGGGTAAACATGCAAGGCAAATTTCCGTTACGGGTGCACACGGAACGTAAATTTGCAGTACATGTAAATTCTACGAATGCGAGACAACGGACACAATTGTTGAAAAATTTGGATGATTAACTTAAACTCAATCAAATTTTGGTTGAAAAGTATGAACTATACATGTATGGCCAACTATATGTAAACAGCAAACAAAGCGAAACATTTTTATGTTTTGTTGTATTGGTAGGTGATCGGTATGCTTTCAAAGTATTGGTGATGTGGTGGGTTGGCTGCGGTATACCCTATATATATGCATAAACATTACATTGGGAGTAGAACCGAAAGCTTGATCGATGTTAGGATTGTTGATTTTAGTGTTATCATCAAGAGAACAAATCTTAGTTAGAGCTATAACTAGAATCAAATGATTCTTGCATACTAAGACTTGGTGCATATTTTTATATACTAATTCAATCAAAGGTCTTATTAGTTCTTATATCAAGACAGATAAATTATTGTTAACTTAAAAACAATCAAAATGAAAAATCAAAAGAAGAATACATCTATCTATCTTCAGTTGAAAACTTTCAAATTCAAACCCCACATCAAACATCAACACATAATGTTAACATTTCAAACGATTTGATCTCATATAAACAATACAACAATTTACATACAACTAGTAACATTATAATATGTTTTCTAACAACTTTATTATTTGACGCACTTTCTATTGATCACAAGCAAAGAAACTTCATACCAAGAACCAAAACTTATTCCAAAAGACACGATCTTGAACTTAATATTGATATCTTTGCCACATCCTTAAGCAAAGGGAATTCAACATGAACCAACGACATGAGTCGAACCACTTAACGACTTCGATTTCGAGGCTCGAATGTGGTGGCTGATGCACTCAGTCGTAAGAGCCATATCCATTTTCATAGAATTCGAATTTAAACTAATCTTTATTACAACATGTTGATGGTTCATCAAATTTCTTTAACCTAAGGCAAATTTCATGCCTTGTAGTGTTGAACTTTAAATTAAAAACCAAGTTTGATGGTTGGTTTTACCTTTTGAATCGTAATGATCTTTGACTCGCATTCTTGTACAAAACACTCAAGTCTCGTTATTCTGTTCACCCTTGTACTTACAAAAGATATAAGGATCTGCGAGTCCTCTATTGGTGTTCATTTAGCATCCTGTCCGATCGTGATGCTATTTTCACGACTCAATTTTTAGAATTTATTCACGAGTCATTTGTCACTCGATTCGATCCAAACTCTTGAACCCCCATTCTGAACTTAGTAACATCTATCCTCCTTTTCTCATGTCTAACTTAGGAAGTGCCAGGCTAACGAGAATCTACAAGTATCGCCCGACGAAGATCGCATTGTTACCTCAATGAACATCGTTGAGAAACTTATTCATGAGTTCGCTTGTAACGAGAAGATCACATGAAAACATCTGTTCTTTATAATTTCTCCTTAATTTCGGGACAAAATTCCTAAAAGTATGAGAGACTGTAACATTCCTGTAAATTTGTGCTAAATAAATATATTTATAATATATGACATCATTAAACATAATTTAATATACAATTATGTATGTATAATTATAATTATTTATAATTATACAAGTCAAAGAAATAAAATCAAAACTCACTTTTAAATTTTAAACTATTGTTTATAATGATAAAATTTAGAAATTTATTTGTAAATAAATAAATTAAACAAATAAATAAATTTTTATTATAAAATTTTAATCACAAAAAAAACATTTTATAAATAAATAAAACCTTTATAAAAATTTTAAATACTTTAATCATAAACTTTAAAAACATATTACAAAAAAAAATTATTTTTATATAGAATTTAAAAACATTATAAATACATAACTAAACTATATTGGTTTTATGGAATAAAATTATTATAACAAATTTAAAACATTGTTTTACTAAGTTTAGGGGTATTTTCTAAAAATTTTAAAGCTGAGATTAACAAAGAAACATGGAGGGACTAAATTTACCAAAATCTCAAAGATCTCCTCCCCCTTACCCGTTCAAAGTGCCCAACCCGACCAAAGAACCAAATCGCGACCCACGATCGATTCCAACTCAATTCACGTGTAATCCAGCTGTTCGATGGTTGTTATAGCAAGTATATGAACGCGTGAAGAGATGTCAATAATCAATCAAGCTATTAAAAACTCTTTAATACCAAAAAATCGTTTCCTTAAACAAGTGAATTGACCGAGGATTCGAATTCGACAAGGACTTGTATAAATACCCAATTAAACCTATCAAATAGTATCATTAGATCATTTCTCATCTTTCTGAGCAAAACAAACACACCCAAAATCGTTCCAAGCCTCGAATTGAAACCTGCAACTCATTCGAACCTCGTATCTCAACTGAGATACTCAGACTCATCAAAAAAATATTCCAAGTAAGTAAATCATACATCATCATACTCGTTTTTATACCCCAAATGAAATCCCTATGATTTCATTGACAATCGGAAGCTTAAACGATCGAATTTGTTGAGATTGGGAACTAGGGTTTCGTTTTCTTAAGAACTGAATTAGGGGAATCGTTTTGGTTGTTATTAAACTTGTTTTGAATGGAATTTTCACGCGACCAAGTGCCTAGTTCAGCTGGTAAACGCGTATGGTTTCAGGTTAGAGGTCGTGAGTTCGAGCCCTTGCTTGGGCCTTTTTTTTTCTATGAACTAGATTCCATTAACTTTTTTTATAACTTATAATCTACAAATATTTTTGTAAATCTATTTTGACCATATTAAGTTTAGCAAATATATATATATATATATAATCATGTCATAAATATAAAACTATATATATTAAATATGTTTTACTTAATATTTTTAATCATTATATATGATTAAATTTATTTATTTATTTAATTATTTTTTTACAACTCAACATTTCACATGAATATTTATATATGATTCAGATTTTAATATTTTTATAAATGATTAAATAATAAAAATTTTAACTATTTTTTAACTATAATTCATATAATTTTTGAATTATATGTTTTAACAACTTATGATACCATATATTTATACTTTGTTACAAATACTAACCAACTATGAAAAATATTATAAAAAAATAATATATTTGTTTATAACTTACACAAATGATCTTACACTTTCAAAATATTTTATGTCTAAATAAAAACATTTTTTAACTTTTATTTTAACTTATATAACTTACAAACAGTTAAACTTTTGTTTTGAAAACAATATTATTAAACTCCTTTACAAAGGATTATATAAAATAAATCTTTTAAATATTAGTTGTTAATTTATACATTTTAATAATATTTCTAACTTATTTAACAACTTACAAACATTTAAATGGTTTACATTTTAAATAGTTCAACTTTAAGATTTTTTTTTTAAATTTACATTTAAATATTTACAACAAAACCAAATTACTTCAAACCAAAACAATTGTCGAACATTTAACAACGTCTCAAAACAAAACCAAACTCTATTGCCTATCTAGATTGTGATGTTACATATAAGTCATAGCTACATAAGAACATACAATTTATGCATGATGAACTTTCTAGGTTGATATTGAACTTGTTGGGACAACTTGAACTACTCTTTGATTATCTATTGCAGACTATCAAACTCATCAAAAGGTGAGTCTTCATAGCCGCTCTTTTACTTATTTTGAACTTTGGGGTGAAACATGTATCTTTGAACTTAACTTATCTTTAAACCATGTGAACTTAGCTTAAATGACCTTGGTTGTTTGAACTTATCTATTGAACTTATCTTTTGAACTTATCTATTGAACTTATCTATTAAGCATTGCATTGATCACAACTTATCTATTGGTAACAATAATGGATCCATTGGATTGACCACCCACCCAGGATGGGTTTTCCCCGTGGGGGAAATCTCGCGGTGATTGTTCCCTACTGGTCAAACTTAACTATATGATCAACCGTTTGTTCATTTACAATCTATGTGTATTTCGCTTTGTAATCACTTGTGTTAACTCATCTATTATTAAACAATTTTGCTATATGATCAAACCTATTAAACTCACCAACTATTCGTAGTTGACACTTGATTTTAAACATGTTTCAGGTGAGGATGTCATATTATTGAGCTTGGATTGGATTTTATGTTTTGAATTAAATTGATGTAATAGTTAGGGTTTGAAGTTTAAAACATTTTTTTTAATGTTGAAATTAATGAGGAATTGAAGTTTAATTTATTTACAACTATATACCTTGTGCTATGAACAATCTACACTTCGTGCCGCCCCGATGTTTCCTCCATCCATCGGGGTGTTACAAACAGGGTCCCGATTTGCGATCAAATGGGTTTGTGGTTGTGATATGATTACACAGAATGATTCGTCATGGTTTAAAGAACGAAATGGGGTGATTTGACTCGGTTTTTATACGCGTTCAAATTGAGTTCTATTTTTGGTTTGCACGAATGAATTTGGAATGCCATTAGCGTTTGATTCGTAATTGATCTTCTTAAATTAACGATTACAACTGGTTACGCATGATAATCATTTCCATTTTTGCTCAAAAATGAGCTGGAATTGAGCTGGGATCGATCGGTACTCATATGGGTCGAAAATGGGTTGACGAGTCTTGGGTTTGGGGGAGACGGGTATAGGACTATAGGGGATAGAACTTTTGGGCTTTGACCTTTTTGGTCCTCCTAGTTTCTACCATTTTTCCCTTTTTTTATAATGTTTTCTCCTCACACAACTTAATTTCGAATTTTTTTCATTTAACCCCTTTCACCTTGTGGTTTTATTATTTTATGTAAAGACTTTTATAAAAGAATCATAAATCTTTGTAACAAGTACCTATAGCCAAATATTTATAACAACAAACTTCATTTGTTATTATGTGTATTTTTAAACAATAATTGTTGTTGTTGTTATCATTATTATTATTATTGATATTATTATTAGAACTCTGTTTGTTGTTCTATCTATTATTAATTTTATATTTTATAAAGTGTATACGTAGGTTTGTGTAGAACCTTAATTTGTTTTATTTTGATAAAATTAAACTATCAATCTCATTAAACTTCTACTTGTTTATTTATTTATTTAGAATTTATACATCTCAATGTTTGTAAAAAGTTTTATTATCATGTTTAATTTTATTAAGATTTAAATTAAGTATACCATAATAAAATTTCATTATTGTATATAATATTTTGTATTAATGTTTTATTGTGTATATGGGTGTGTATGTGTGTATATATATATATATTCATGTTTATGAATAAAATTCGTTTAAAAACTTTTATACTTTTGTTTACTGTTGGATCGGGTTATGTAATCTACACAACACTTATCACAAGTTATATTCTACAGAGTTAATAGTTGCGGAAATTCTATCAACTCAGTTTTGTAAAACAGCTTGAAAACTAAGTACTGAAAGCAATTGTAAATTCAAGATCAAAGTATATTGCATTCAACTGTTAGGATTACAACACTCAACTCAAGCACTCACTCGTGATTTGCTAACTAACAAGTGAAGTATTATATACTAAGGCCTACAGCCGTATCCTCGTAGGGATACACGACTGGACAAAACACTAACAAAAGACTCCATTGACTTTTACAATAAATACCTAACCAATGAAACACATTAATTGTTTAGTATCTTTGTAGCCTTGACAAATCTTCTTTGTTCCTGACTAACATCGGAATTTCTTCTATGTTATTCTGAGTGTGAAAAAGCAGATCTGTTTATTTCCTTGAATATCGAGAATCTTTGTCAGAGAAAAAGTCTTCGGAAGTCTTTGTCTTGGGAACCACTGATGATCGGAAGCACTGATGGTCGATCGGAAGCACCGATCGATTTGAGCCTTTAACCACTAGGAAGGGAACTGGTTGCATTCAGTGGAAAGGAATTATCCTTCGAAAGCAATGGTTCTTCCGAAGGTTAATTCCTATCATTCAGTGGTTGTATATCTTTCGATAGTTCATGACTTGATCCAGAGATGTTTTGGTGTGCATCAGCCTTAAAGATCCTTACAGTCTCCCCCTAGGCTGATACTACCAAAATTTATGTCCTTCTTTTATTAAATTTTCAGCTCTTCTCAGGACAAGTATTGTAACAAGTCCTCCTTCAAAGTTGTTGTCTGGGTTGAGTAGAGGAAGGTTTGCTAGATCAAAGATATTGGGAGCATGGAGACCACATAGCTGATAATCCTGGAGCTTCACTATGTTTCCATCACATAATTTCAAAACAAATATTTTCTCCATGGATAAGTAGCTCCATTCAACAATGGAAAAGTACATATTCAAGGGTGGTTCATCATGTCGTCTTCTAGTTGCAGTCTTTCTTCTTTTGAATGGACCGCGTCTTTTAAACGGAACAATTTGACATGGAAGTGTACTTCCTTGTAGCGGTTCCTGCTCCCTTTCATTGTCATCATCATCAGTGGTTTCTAGAGTAGCTCCTGCTCCAGTGGAAGTGGTGGCTTCAGTGGAAGCTCCTTCAATTTCAGTGGAAGCCATTTGATTAGCAGTGGAAGCTCCTTCAACTTCAGTGGAAGCCATTTAATCAGCAGTGGAAGTTCCTCTAACATCCACTGAGGCCTTTGTTGCTTCAGTGGAAGCCCTTTCTTCCATGGATCCTACTACAGCTTTAGTGGAGGCCAGTGCTTCCTTTTCTCCTTCCATCCTTGACTGTTTCTTAGGATCAGGGTTTGTATTTTGCTGTTTTGTTTGACCTCTATTGATCCTGATCACTGAGGATATTGGCATGTTGTCATAGGAAGGACTTGATGGAGGAGTGATGGGTTCTTCCTTTGGAAAGTATGCATTCTTTGAGGCATCATACATGTCTTCCAAGCTCTTGTTGAATGCTGCCCTTGAGAGAGGCTTTTCAATTGTCCTTCCCTGGAAGATACCCGAGAGGCCTAGGTTTAAGGCCTCCTGTCGTGCCTGGATTTGCTCCATTGAAGGTAACTCACATCTGGCAATCTTAGCTTTTGTAACACCCAAACTTTACACACGATTACACGTGTCCCATTTTTAGGTCCCAAATTAAACTTTCTCAAAAATCATCTTCGGAAGCGTGAAATTAACATTTCATGATTTAAACACACTTAATTTCAAATCATTTACATTTATGGTTAATAAAAACTGGTGTGTTTAAGTTTAATACTACTACATACTTTACATAACGTTTGGTTCTGCTTCACAACGTGCCCGATCTGATCGCCCAATGCATATCTATCTTGACCTGTAACATCACATATAAGGTCACAATTAGTTCATATGAACTAAGTAAGTAACCCCTCCCAAAATCCCCAAAAACTTATTTAAACCCATCCACATACATATCATATGGATGTTAATCATGTTTAGATAATAATATATCATATTCAAACATCAACTTGCACCCAACACATATGGTGCATTTATTTCCCTTAGTGGGACATTTTCACAATATGAATATATTATCTAATTCAACTCTACCACCAGCACCTCTGGCTAAATTTAAAACACCAAATATACATATATTTTATTGGCTTAACCAATTACCCACACATCTGTGGTTTCAACAATTTAACTTCCGGATTAACCGGTTATCCACACATTTGTGGTATCATACATATATTAAGTCTTAAGATGTTCACCCACGGTACTTCCATCTAAGACAATTGCCAGCACCTCTGGCTATCCACCATTGTGGAGTCATATTTATCAAGTCTAAGATGTTCACCCACCGGTACTTCCATCTAGACAATTGCCAGCACCTCTGGCTATCCACCATTGTGGAGTCATATTTATCAAGTCTAAGATGTTCACCCACCGGTACTTCCATCTAGACAATTGCCAGCACCTCTGGCTATCCACCATTGTGGAGTCATATTTATCAAGTCTAAGATGTTCACCCACCGGTACTTCCATCTAGACAATTGCCAGCACCTCTGGCTATCCACCATTGTGGAGTCATATTTATCAAGTCTAAGATGTTCACCCACCGGTACATCCATCTAGACAATTGCCAGCACCTCTGGCTATCCACCATTGTGGAGTCATATTTATCAAGTCTAAGATGTTCACCCACCGGTACTTCCATCTAGACAATTGCCAGCACCTCTGGCTATCCACCATTGTGGAGTCATAACAACAAAATGTAAAAATACATTTTTCACAATCAAAATTCAAGCTGAGTCATTTCTATTCGAATTGACTCTCACAATGTAATAATGTCATATTACCAATCATCAACTATTAATCACAATAGTTTAATCAAAGTTACACTATGGTGTTCACAATCATGTACTTCCACCATAGCTATTTGTCAGCACCTCTGACTATTCACACATGTGTGATATCATACTCAAACACCGACTCATCCGGCTATTATTATGCAATCTGTGTTGCATACTTAATTCAACCGTAACATAAACACATTGGAACTTAACATATGTACTTTAGAGTCTATTAACTCAATTAGTTCCAATCTAGTTATGCACATTCATTCAAATGAATCAATCAATATACATATATACATCACAATCAAGTAGACTCTTTCTACTACTTATATGTAATGTTACAGTAAGTTGGGTAACTTACCTGGTTCATACGGTTGTTCACTTCCTACAACCTCTTTTCCACTTCTGTGAATTGTCACTTGACTTTCACCACCAACACCTAGTTGCATATTCACACATATACAACTATATTCAATACATATAACACATACAATCAAGTTCAACACACTTGACTGATTTGACTTCCTCAAAGTCAATTCATCACATAACTGACTCTATCTTACTACGTTTAGCAAGTTTTAGTCAATTATCACAATTAATCATATTTCATGCCTCCCCAGGCAATTTATCAAATAACTGATGTTCATTATATTAGTTACGATCTTTAATCACTTTTATTATTTAATTTTTATTTAAGATCATAACTTGTTAATAATTTTAACATCAATTCATCAAAATCATCATTTAACCTATGGATTATAATCCATAATTTATTTAAAATCATATTCAACCCATCCTACTAGTTATCACGCCATGATATGGGTTTCATAACAACTGGACATCATCTCGGCTTCAAAACGAAGATTTCACCAACCAAGTATCAATTTCTTCGTTTCTAACAATCCCTAGTTATCAACTAGGCAATAATCAACAACAATAACCATGATATCATTATTAAAATCTAGATCTAACTCATATTCTATCAAACTAATAGAAGAGGTCGAATCGTTACCCTTTCGGACGGATTTCTCGGATAGAAATGAAGATCAGGACTTGTAGAAACGTTTCCTAACTTGATCCGGATGTTTGGATGGCTTCAAAACTGAGATTTGGGGGTTAAAATTCGATCTGGAGCGTTTGAAAGTCGAAAATATCGACTAAAATGAGTTCTGATCAAGAAAAGCAGAGTTTTATGCGTACTGCTTCCGTCGCGTACCGTGAAGGATTTAAAAAGGTTCCTTCGCGTACCTCCACCGCCTTAGTTAGTTTTCAATTTTGTTTTCGCGATTCCGGGAGCATACGAACTCCGTTTTACGCGCCGTTTTCGCCCACGTTCACGATTTTTCGAGCTCTTTCCAATGGTTATAATTTCAAGACCTGAAAAATTCAAAATATATGATCTCTTATTTAACGCTATCTTCAACTTAGCGTATCTTGAAATCAGAGCCTCGTTTCGTGATTTCGCTTACACTCATTCTTTTCATTCTTGAGTTATGATTCTAACATGAGAATTTTGAGTTTCATAGTAACCATCACAATCGTTCAATTAACGATTATCACAATTACATTTCGTTTTATTAAAAACGGGTCTTTACAAATCTCCCCTCCTTACAAAGGTTTCGTCCTCGAAACCGCTCAGACACTAAAAGAAAAGAATAGAATTCTTCATCTCATCTTCTGACCCCAACATGGCGTCAAATCCCCTTATATTATTCCATTGAACTTTCACATGGTTCAGGGATTTGTTTCTCAACTGGTTGACTTTCCTGTCAATATAGTTATCGGCTGTTCCACATATTTCAACTTGTCATAATTTCCAAATCTTCTAGTGGCATGTAAACCGATTCATTAGCCAGACATTTTCTTAGATATAACACATGAAAAGTATCATGTATACCATTCAATTTCCTCTGGTAGCTCCAAGCGATAAGCAACATTACCTATCCGAGCTATAATTCTGAATGGTTCGATAAAACGTGACTTAACTTCCCTTGTTTTCAAAAACGTATCACACCTTTTCACAGTGAGACTTTTAACAACACAATATCTCTCACCTGGAACTCAATAATCCTCCTATGCTTATCAACATAGGAATTCTGACGGTCCTATATACCGCCTTCAAATGAACTAGAATCTAATCTATACGTTCATTTGTTACTTTAACTACCTTTTTATTTGCCAGTTCTCATTACCTAACTTCTTCTCAACACAGGAGTACAACATTTCCTCCCATACAACATTTCATATGGAGGCATTCCAATACTGGAATGATAAACGTTATTGTATGAGAACACTGCTAAAGGTAATTAATCATCCCAACTACCCCCAAAATTAATTACGCACACTTGTAACATATCCTTCAACGTTTGAATGGTCCTTTCACTTTGACCATCAATCTGAGGATGATACGCCGTGCCTATCAACAATCCTAATTCTCCCTGGAAATTTTTCCAGAAATGAGAAGTAAATCAAGTGTCTCGATCCAAATTAATCGTCACTCACTGGCACACCATGCCTAGACACCACTTCTCTAACATATATTTCAATCATAATTGAACATTTACCCTTAGATAAACATGATCATTATACATGATTTTACATAATCAATTTACAATTGATTATTTGTTTTGACTTTCTTCATCCAAACCAAATCATACACTCAAGTGTATTTCTACATATAATAAATATCCTATTTCTTTACAAATAGGCATAACTCTGACTTTTTTTTTTTTTAAAATCAAACCTCATGTATAATGTATTTAAACACACCACCACAACCGAATGACTTATCATTCGCGTTATTCGTCTGCCTAGATAGACATTCTCATCTATCATTCATGTACAACCCTTATCACTTAACACAGCACCTATGTGCACACAAAACTCCAATTGTGCATCATATTTCCCAAAAGTCAACTTAAACAATTTGACTCTTGAAATTTGATGTCTACACTCTTGTAGATCATCTTTTGTTCACACACCTTGTGAAATCTATTACATTGGATTTGCAAGTCTTATGTTCACACACCTTGTGAATCAAAGCCTGCACATTACCAATTTAATGTCTACACATTTGTAGATCACCAAATCCACAGTATGATGGTTGTTTACACTCTTGTAAATCAACTCAATCATTATCATTAGTTGAATGTTCACATACCCTGTAAATCCTTCAACCACAATAACCACACTAACCCTACCCATTTACCTCAACTTCAATTAAAACAACAATTCACATATTTGCTACATGCACATACAATTGTAGTGTGGACTCACCCAATCCTACTACTACAAAACAATCAAATGGGTAATTTACACACCATTTGAACACATTCACAACACTTGTGATTCATTATCACAAGTTTAAACTCAATGGTAACAGGTGACTTACTATCATGTACATGTACATGGTTTACCCCCAATACCACAAAATGTGGACTTACATGACAAACACTAACGCCATTTCTTTATGGACTTACATGACAAAAATTTATGCCACGCACTAGTGGTCTTACATTCGTTTCACACGAATGTGAAACGTCACCCATTATCTGTGTCAACAATTCGAATACCACCCCATGTGGTTTCATATTCATATACTTCCACACAATGTGGATTATCATCAATTTATAGTATCAACTATAAATTATTATTTAATAACACCTTTCAACTTATGCATTTAGCACATAACATTCATCCAATACTACAAAACATATATCAAGTAGTTCAATACCACCACCATGTGGTTTTATATTTTCAACATTTCATGACACACATGGTCAATTTACCATTCAATTTATTACAATTACTACAAGTCAATTGCAAGTAGTAACAACCAATATAATTACATAACACATAAGCACTAATATGTCTTATGGTTGCATATTAATGAGTAGGTAACTCACCTATTCACATTAATCATAACTTTGACTTTTTTAAAAGTTAACATCGTTCAACACATACTCACATATTGACCAATCCACACACATGTGGGTTTTTCCCCAATGCCTCACTAAGGAGGAATTACATGACAACTCAATGTCATTCCAAGATGGTTTTACACATCTAACACAAGGCCACTCACAAGTAGTCTTACAAACAAATTCAACGCCACTCACAAGTGGTCTTATATGATAAATCCAATGCCATCCACCGATGGTCTTACATGTTAAATCCAATGCCACCCACCAGTGGTCTTACATGTTAGATCCAATGCCACCCACCAGTGGTCTTACATGTTAAACACACAAAATGCCATACATCATGGTCTTAAATTTGCTTTAACACTATTATAAATAGTTTCCAATTCAATGTGTCAATTACTATTAACATGTAATGACACTAACACTAGTTATGAAATCATATCATAACATTCGCAATATGTATACACATTATATAAATTATTAACATGTTTAAATCATTGCATTTCAAACTTAAACATGTATAAACACATAAACACAATTACGTGTCTTTTTCCCCCATTTTACTCTCAACGGGTCAAGTTATACATTTTTAATTTGTGTATACACACCAAAACATTTTCCATATTCAAATGGATTAATTTCCCCAACACATCAAGTGTTATTGCCTACACTCATGTAGGTCTTTTCACATTAACTCTCCAATTCATTTCTCTTGAATTGGTAACACTATTACCCACAAGTAATAGATACATAAAGCTCATAACACCTTACCTAATTTCAATAGCCTAAGTATGAAATGATTCCTATAAGAGCTTGTTCATATCATGTTTGCACTAGTAAGTTGGCCAGACGTACTAGTTCATTCATTATATGCCCAATTCCTTACTTCCTTCATTACATACTCAAGACATTGATTTCGGTTTCACATAATCAATCAAATCATATTTAACATGTAATGATTCACATTACATTTAACAATTATAGTACAGGACATAGATATGCTAACCTCATACATTCGGCATCATGATCGGGTCTTCGAATCAAACGTTATGTTTTCATATCAAGAGCATAAAAGTTTGAGATCAAGTGTTCATGACGCACTTGATTCACTCAAACCATTGCTCTGATACCAACTCTGTAACACCCAAACTTTACACACGATTACACGTGTCCCATTTTTAGGTCCCAAATTAAACTTTCTCAAAAATCATCTTCGGAAGCGTGAAATTAACATTTCATGATTTAAACACACTTAATTTCAAATCATTTACATTTATGGTTAATAAAAACTGGTGTGTTTAAGTTTAATACTACTACATACTTTACATAACGTTTGGTTCTGCTTCACAACGTGCCCGATCTGATCGCCCAATGCATATCTATCTTGACCTGTAACATCACATATAAGGTCACAATTAGTTCATATGAACTAAGTAAGTAACCCCTCCCAAAATCCCCAAAAACTTATTTAAACCCATCCACATACATATCATATGGATGTTAATCATGTTTAGATAATAATATATCATATTCAAACATCAACTTGCACCCAACACATATGGTGCATTTATTTCCCTTAGTGGGACATTTTCACAATATGAATATATTATCTAATTCAACTCTACCACCAGCACCTCTGGCTAAATTTAAAACACCAAATATACATATATTTTATTGGCTTAACCAATTACCCACACATCTGTGGTTTCAACAATTTAACTTCCGGATTAACCGGTTATCCACACATTTGTGGTATCATACATATATTAAGTCTTAAGATGTTCACCCACGGTACTTCCATCTAAGACAATTGCCAGCACCTCTGGCTATCCACCATTGTGGAGTCATATTTATCAAGTCTAAGATGTTCACCCACCGGTACTTCCATCTAGACAATTGCCAGCACCTCTGGCTATCCACCATTGTGGAGTCATATTTATCAAGTCTAAGATGTTCACCCACCGGTACTTCCATCTAGACAATTGCCAGCACCTCTGGCTATCCACCATTGTGGAGTCATATTTATCAAGTCTAAGATGTTCACCCACCGGTACTTCCATCTAGACAATTGCCAGCACCTCTGGCTATCCACCATTGTGGAGTCATATTTATCAAGTCTAAGATGTTCACCCACCGGTACATCCATCTAGACAATTGCCAGCACCTCTGGCTATCCACCATTGTGGAGTCATATTTATCAAGTCTAAGATGTTCACCCACCGGTACTTCCATCTAGACAATTGCCAGCACCTCTGGCTATCCACCATTGTGGAGTCATAACAACAAAATGTAAAAATACATTTTTCACAATCAAAATTCAAGCTGAGTCATTTCTATTCGAATTGACTCTCACAATGTAATAATGTCATATTACCAATCATCAACTATTAATCACAATAGTTTAATCAAAGTTACACTATGGTGTTCACAATCATGTACTTCCACCATAGCTATTTGTCAGCACCTCTGACTATTCACACATGTGTGATATCATACTCAAACACCGACTCATCCGGCTATTATTATGCAATCTGTGTTGCATACTTAATTCAACCGTAACATAAACACATTGGAACTTAACATATGTACTTTAGAGTCTATTAACTCAATTAGTTCCAATCTAGTTATGCACATTCATTCAAATGAATCAATCAATATACATATATACATCACAATCAAGTAGACTCTTTCTACTACTTATATGTAATGTTACAGTAAGTTGGGTAACTTACCTGGTTCATACGGTTGTTCACTTCCTACAACCTCTTTTCCACTTCTGTGAATTGTCACTTGACTTTCACCACCAACACCTAGTTGCATATTCACACATATACAACTATATTCAATACATATAACACATACAATCAAGTTCAACACACTTGACTGATTTGACTTCCTCAAAGTCAATTCATCACATAACTGACTCTATCTTACTACGTTTAGCAAGTTTTAGTCAATTATCACAATTAATCATATTTCATGCCTCCCCAGGCAATTTATCAAATAACTGATGTTCATTATATTAGTTACGATCTTTAATCACTTTTATTATTTAATTTTTATTTAAGATCATAACTTGTTAATAATTTTAACATCAATTCATCAAAATCATCATTTAACCTATGGATTATAATCCATAATTTATTTAAAATCATATTCAACCCATCCTACTAGTTATCACGCCATGATATGGGTTTCATAACAACTGGACATCATCTCGGCTTCAAAACGAAGATTTCACCAACCAAGTATCAATTTCTTCGTTTCTAACAATCCCTAGTTATCAACTAGGCAATAATCAACAACAATAACCATGATATCATTATTAAAATCTAGATCTAACTCATATTCTATCAAACTAATAGAAGAGGTCGAATCGTTACCCTTTCGGACGGATTTCTCGGATAGAAATGAAGATCAGGACTTGTAGAAACGTTTCCTAACTTGATCCGGATGTTTGGATGGCTTCAAAACTGAGATTTGGGGGTTAAAATTCGATCTGGAGCGTTTGAAAGTCGAAAATATCGACTAAAATGAGTTCTGATCAAGAAAAGCAGAGTTTTATGCGTACTGCTTCCGTCGCGTACCGTGAAGGATTTAAAAAGGTTCCTTCGCGTACCTCCACCGCCTTAGTTAGTTTTCAATTTTGTTTTCGCGATTCCGGGAGCATACGAACTCCGTTTTACGCGCCGTTTTCGCCCACGTTCACGATTTTTCGAGCTCTTTCCAATGGTTATAATTTCAAGACCTGAAAAATTCAAAATATATGATCTCTTATTTAACGCTATCTTCAACTTAGCGTATCTTGAAATCAGAGCCTCGTTTCGTGATTTCGCTTACACTCATTCTTTTCATTCTTGAGTTATGATTCTAACATGAGAATTTTGAGTTTCATAGTAACCATCACAATCGTTCAATTAACGATTATCACAATTACATTTCGTTTTATTAAAAACGGGTCTTTACAGCTTTTATATCTCTTATGTGTATGTCCATTGTGGAGTTCTTTATTGGGCCGAGCTGCCACGGATGGAATCCATACTGTAAAAGGATAGACTTCATTCTATCTCTATAAGTGGTTTCCTTTTGCTTTTTGGTAAGGACCACCGTGGCCTTGGCTGCAGCAGCGGCCTGTTCTTGCTGTTGCACCCTATCCAGCTCGTCAGCCATTCGAGGCACCGACCAGAGCAGGATCTCATCTACATCATAGCCCTTCTCCTAGAGGAGATTAGAGAGTCTTGACATCTCTTCGTCCAGGGAAGTGTCCGGTCGGCCCTTCTTCTTCAGTGGCCTCCTCTCTTCTTGTTCAGCCTCCTTCTCCAGGTTTAGCTTTCTTTTTCCCTTGTCCAATTTGTTTACCCCAGAGGAGATAGATCCTGTAGCCTCACCAGTTGGTTCATCGGCAAAGAGATCATCTGAGGAGGATACCTCAAGTATGACTGGGCCTTCAGAAACAGCTGCAGCTTCGGAGTTAACCTCAGCATTCACTGCCTCATCCAGTTGACCAACCACATTGGATGGTTCCTTAGTGGTACCCTCACAGAGCTCAGGATCTGAAGAGAGATTTTCATAAACAGCCGTTGTCTTAAGAGGAGACATTTGTTCATTAGCTGTTGTCTCAGGAGGAGACTCAGGTTCTATGGAGATAGATTTTGTAGCTGAACTGGGGTTCTCCATAGTAACTTGGATTGTTGTCCCAAAGGGGGACATAGTCTCAGAAGGAGACTTTGAGGTTTTATCAGGGGACTTGGATTCCTTTGAGATATTTTCTTGTTTGGTTTCCAAAGATTCCTCTGCAGCACTAGAAGAAGAGGAGGATGAAGGACTGGAGGAGTTGTGATAGTAGGTACTCAAGAAACTATCCCATTCCTTATCCAAATTGGTTAGGAATGGAGGAGATTCATGAGTAGCTTCCACGTCTCCTTCTGCTAATGGAGCAGCTGCCTCTTCTCCTTTTACTGGAGATGTTGTGTTTACAGGTGATGATGGTGGTGATCATGTTGATGATGGTGATCCCATAGAGTGTTCCTTTTCCCCCTTTTTGGTAGCATCAAGGGAAAGGGAAGACACCAGGCTGGGATCAGGATGAAATGGTTCAAGTAAGACTGGGAGCGGCGCTGGAGGTCCAGAATAGTAGCATCCTTGGTTTGAACCTCCAGCCGCAGGGTAGCAACCTCAGCTTCCAGTTGAGCTACCCTGTCCTGTAGAATGGAAATCGTGACCGTCAAATCCTGAATGTCGGTGCCCTCATCCACAGAACTGGAATCCTTGGGCGATGGAGTCTTGAGTCGAGCTCCTGCACCTCCATCACCAGATGTGGTTTCTTGGCGCCCTGGATTCCTCTCATTGAAAATGACTTCAAAGAAGTCATCGGCAATGTGAGTTGCCACAGAGGAGGTCCTATTTCCAGTACCACTGTCCTGAAGAACCTGAGAAGGTTCAGCAGTAGTGGCAGCCTCCACTGTATTGACCCTTTCAGAACTACCTGGGTCAACCTCTGTAATAAAAGGCTCTTGGTCAGGAAACCTTGCATGTAATTTTGTCACCGCTCTCATTAAAGTTTGGGTAGAGGGAGAGAGAGGGTCATCCAGAGCTACTGCAGAGAATCGTTGAGCCGGGGTAGATGTATGGGTGAGGGGCAGTGATGGGCTAAACTCACCTGGGGACCTGGGAAATAGTCCCTGACCTAGGGGAGTTGCTTCAGTAGAAGCAGACTCAGTAATGTGGGTATCCCTTTGGATATTCTCACTTATGTATGGTGACATATCCAGAGGGCTAGTAGAAGGGTGAAGGGCAACCACTGGATCCAGAGGAAGATCCGATGGTACAACAACAGGTGTGGTTGGCACCTTAGGCAGAACTGGGCCCTTGCCATATTTCTTAGCCTTTTTCTTTTTGGGTTCGGAAGAAGGGGCCTGAACAGTTGTAGATAACTGTTTAGGTTGTCTTTTGCTTTTGTAGGTGACTGGGATGGAAGAGGCTATGTGAGTGGAAGGTGTGGGTTCAGCAGCTACGGGTTGAACTGAGCTGTCACCTTCAGGAACAGGTTGCTCCATGGATGGAAGCAAAGGAGTGAAAGTTCTAGAGAACTGAACACTCTGCTTCTTCAGTTGTACAAAAACCTTCGCAAGCACCGAAGGGACTTTATAAATGTTCCCAGTAAGTGAGAGCGAAGATGCTAACTCACTGTTAAAGATTTGTTGCAAAAATCTGGGATACATACAAAATTTCTTTGTGGATACCACATTATCCGCCAAGTTATTAAAACTAAAAGATGAAAAGTTAAACAGTTGATTGGTAATCAATCCATGAATAGCCGAAGCCAAGTCAGATGGAATTTGATCCCAACCACCAGTTTTATTTGAAAGACAATGCAAAAACACATGTAGGAGATACTTGTAATTATAGGACACTCTTCCCTTCAAATAGGTAGGTGAAAGAAGAAGACCTTCGTATCCCATTGACCTAAAGGTCGTTGCTACCTCATCCCTTGTGAAAGAAGCACTACCTGTAGCATCATTAAGATTAAGATGTCTACAGATAGTTTCCACATAAATAGAAATAGGATGAGCATCAATGGTAGCAGAAAGACGTCTACCTGTTGGAGAGTCAATAATAGAACAAGAACCCCAAAATTGCTGGTGATGAGACTCATACACCACGGGGTTGATAGTTAAAGCAGTGAAGTACCTACTCCGTCGGAGAAACGAGATGATCGGAGCGACATCAGGATCGTGATCGGCAGAAAGTTCAGCAGTCAGGTTGTGTGCAGGTTTGAATGCAAAGAGAGCCATTATTGAGATGAACGGTTAGGGTTTGTTGCAAGAAGAAACTGTCAATTGTCGAAGAGGAAGTGAGAATCTGAATGGCCGGGATACCTTTTATACCTTCGGATGTCAGCATTTAATATAACGATACATTAAATATTTGAGATCCGGAGAGAAATAAGAAAAAGGTCTTCCTTGACAGCGATGTATCACAACGAGGCTCAGAAGATGAGAGAGATTCTTTCGAGAAAACACCAAAAATTTGTCGTGTAGTATCAGAAGAGAATTAATCTGTGCACTAAAGAGATGTATGCTTCGGAAGACATGGGCTTCTGATAAGTAATCAGAAGGAAATGTTTCGGAAGCAAATAATTTATATCGGAAGATAAATACTTTCAAAAGAATAAATATTTTAAGAAGTGTGACTTGTTCCGAATAAAGAATTAAATAACACGTCGAAAGACTTAACATTTCTTCTGTTCAGTTAATACTTATTCAGAAGATAAGTTAAGTTTATCTTCCAAAGGATCATTTAACCCTTAACCTAATTACATTTACTCAAGATTGATCATACCAATAGCTGTGATTAAGTACCTGAACCTTCCTTCATCAAAAGCCTTGGTGAAGAGATCAGCCAAGTTGTGTTATGTATCAACTTTAACTAAATGAATTAGCTTCTTTTCTGCACAATCTCTGATGAAATGGTAGCGGATGTCAATGTGCTTGGTCTTGGAATGTTTGACTGGATTGTTGGTTATGGAAATTACATTGGAATTGTCAATCTGGATGGATGTATTAGACAGCTCTACTCCATAGTCTTGCATTTGATTTTGAATCCAAAGTACTTTGTGCACAGCAACTAGAGGCAGCAATGTATTCAGCTTCTGCAATAGAAGTTGAGACACATTTCTGCTTCTTACATTGCCATGACATGATTCTGGATCCAAGGAACTGGCATCCTCCAGATGTAGACTTCTTGCTGATGTTGCAACCCCCATAATCACTATCAGTGTAGGCCATGAACTGAAAGTCGGCATTCCTAGGATACCACAATCCTAACTTTGGTGCTCCTTTGAGGTATCTGAAAATTCTTTTTATAGCAAGCATATGTGAGCTTTTAGGATTGGCCTGAAACCGTGCACACAAACAGGTTGCAAACATGATATTAGGCCTGCTTGCTGTGAGATACATCAAAGAGCCAATAATTGCTCTGTACTGGTGTTGATCAACATCCTCCCCCTCAAGATCAGGGCCTAAAGATGTTGTTTTGGACATTGGAGTACCAAGAGATTTACAGTCGGTGAAGCTAAACCTTTCAAGTATATCCTTGATATACTTTGATTGATTGATAAAGATCCCTGTAGGAGTTTGCTTCACTTGCAATCCAAGGAAGAAAGTGAGTTAACCCATGGAAATTATTTCAAATTTGGATTTCATTAGTGCTTCAAACTCTTTGCAGAGAGTTTCATCAGTTGAACCAAAAATAATATCATCAACATATATCTGGACAAGCATGATATGTTGATTGGA
Source organism: Mikania micrantha (assembly GCA_009363875.1). Taxonomy (NCBI): domain Eukaryota; kingdom Viridiplantae; phylum Streptophyta; class Magnoliopsida; order Asterales; family Asteraceae; genus Mikania; species Mikania micrantha. The sequence goes on along the minus strand of SZYD01000495.1, from coordinate 21,347 downwards.
TTTCTTGAAGAATAAAGTTTTATCGATTGTTCCCCTTTTGAAGTTGTTTGTCAACAGAAAAGAGGACAAAGTTTCATACCACTTTCTGGGAGCCTGATGCAGCCCATATAGAGCTTTATCAAGTTTGCAGGCATGATTAGGAAACTTAGGATCCTCAAATCCAGGTGGTTGACAAACATAGACCTCCTCATCAATCTTGCCATAGAGGAACGCACTTTTGACATCCATTTGAAAAACTTTGAAGTTTCTGGCAGCTGCAAATGTGAGAAATATTCTGATGGCTTCAATTCTAGCAACTGGAGCAAAAACTTCATCATAATCAATTCCTTCTTCTTAGGTGTATCCCTGCACCACTAACCTTGCTTTATTCTTTATGACAACGCCTTTGTCATCCTTCTTGTTTCTGAACACCCACTTTATTCCAATGGCATACTTACCCTTGGGTAAAGGGCAAACTTTCCAAACTCCCTGTCTCTCAAATTGAATAAGTTCTTCTTGCATGACTTCTACCCAACTGCTATCTTTCAGTGCTTTAGTAACTTTCTTTGGTTCTAGTTGGGATAGAAAGCAAGAAAACAAACAGATGTTTGCTTCATGCATGAAGCTTCTTGTTCTTATTCCTTCCTCAATATTATCAATAATGTTCTCAACTGGATGGGTATTATGAATGCGAGTTCTGGGAATCACATCCAGCTGAGAATTCAAATCTAGGTTGCTTGGTTCAAGGTTTGGAAGTACCACCTCAAGCTGGATTTCTGGTAGATCTTGAGGTCTCTGAGGCTGGACTGTTGTGGGATGATTTTCTCTGGGAGGATGAGTTTCCAGAGTGATTGTTTCAAGAGAAGGGCTCCCAACTTCTTCTTGACTCACTAGAGCAGATGTAGAGTCACTTAAAGGAACAGCCTGACAAGTGTTGATTGTCTCAGACTGTGAACCAGCATCATGTGTTGAAGTGGATTCTGCCAAGATTTGTCTTGAAGCTATTGGCAGTTCAACACGAAAGTCTTCTTCTCTTGTGTGCTTGGAGGAGTCCAAGGTGGGTATCTGTTGATCTAGAACATACTCTTTCACAAGATTAAATGCAGATGTGAATCTATCAAGATCAAATAACCAATCAGGGCCTATTCCAGGTTCATTGATAGTATGTTCATTGAACTGAACATTTGCTGACTCTTCAATAATTCTGGAAACTTTGATGTATACTCTATATGCTTTTGCATATGAAGAGCATCCAACAAACTAGCCCTCTGCTGATTTCTCAGCAAACTTGGCTAGATGATCTTTAGTATTCAAGATGGTGCATTGACATCCAAATGGTTTAAGAAATCCAATAAATGGCTTTCTTTTATGCCAAATTTCATAAGGAGTCATACCATGTGACTTAACCACCAATACTTTATTTTGAACATAACAGGCAGTGTTGACTGCTTCTGCCCAAAAAGTTATTGGCAGTTTGGCATCAGACAACATGGTCCTGGCAGCCTCAATTAGTGTCCTATTCCTTCTCTCAGCAACACCATTCTGTTGTGGAGTCCTAGGAGCACTAAATTGTCTTGTTATACCTTTAGATTCACAAAAAGAATTTAAGCTATGGTTTTTGAATTTTGTTCCTTTATCTGATCTGATGATTTTGACATGATGGTCACTCTCATTCTCAACTCTAAGAATGAATGATTTTAAGATCTCAGGAGTTTCATCCTTGGTACTCAAGAAGAATACCCAGGTATACCGAGAGAAATCATCAGTGACCACCAAGCAATATGACTTCCTACCTAGACTTTTAACACTTGTGGGGCCAAACAAATCCATATGAATCAAATGCAGGACTGTTGTTATAGAATTTATCTCTTTGTCATGATGAGATGATTTGTGTTGCTTCCCTTTCAAGCAAGCAACACATTTATCAACACAGATGAACTCCTTTGTTGGTAAACCAGTTACTAAATTATTTTTGACAAGTTTATTCATGTTTTTAAGGTTTACATGACAAAGTCTCCTATGCCAAAGAGATGATTCATCAAGTGAAGCTTTTGAGACAAAGCAACTTATATTACTAAGTGGTGTAGCTGTGCTCATATCCAGCATGTATATGTTGTTTCTTCTTGGAACCCTGAGCAGAATTTGATCATTAGGAACAACAAATCATGTTTTCAGGACAATGCATTCATGCTCAGTAAACAACATGTTGTGCTTTTGGTCACACACATGTGATACACTCAGTAAATTGTAATTCAGTTCTTTTACAAAATGCACATTCTCAAAGCTTACCTTGCCATTTGTGATTGTGCCCCTACCTGTGATATAACCTCCTACCGGATCACTTCCAAATGCAACAGACCCTCCAAAAAATGGTTCATATTTTTGCAGATGAGTCTTGTTGCCTGTCATGTGCCTGGAATAGCCGCTGTCAACAATCCACAAGTTGCTTTTTGATTCCTGTTGTCCCTACACATGACCGGAAGTAAATTAGTTCCTGATGGGAACCCAAGCCCATGTGGTCTTGGGTTTTCCATTGTCATCATTATAAACAAATTTCTTTGACATCATCCTAGGTGGGACAGATGATGAGCAGGCTAGTTGATTAATTGGTTGAACTGTTAGTTCAAAGGTTTCCTTCTTCTTCCAAATCTTCTTGACCTTTGGAGCTATTGGAGAAGTTTTCTTCCTCTGACTGCCCTTGGAAGTAACTTTTGCTTTTTCTTCTGTTGGTTTGGACTTCATCTTGTGAGAGGGTTTTTCTTCTGTTCTCCTTCTTCCTGAATACTGAGTGTCGGAAGCACTTTTAACTTTTGCTTCCGATGCCTTTTTGGTTTCGGAAGAACGTTTGTTTCTTCTCTTCTCATTGTCAGAAGTGCCTGCTTCTGATGACTTCTTGGCTGATTTTCTTGTTTCCGGAGCAGATTGTTCTCCCAAAGACACCGATGACTTACTCCAATTTTCCTTTCTTTCTCTTCCTCGTGGTCTGGAGTGAATTCTGCTTCTTGGATTATAGAAGCAGTCAGCAGCAAAATGGTTTGTCTCACCACACATCAGACACACAGTTTGATCATTGAGAGATTTTTGAGGCTTCTCTCTTTTGAAGATGGCTGAGCTATGATTCATAGAACATGATTGTTTGGAAGTTCCAACCGGCTTGTTGGTTGCATGGTTTACCTGAATCCCTGAAACACTGGCTTTTCTATCCTTTGATCTAGCCCTTTTTGACTTGTCATAAGGACAAGTGACATAATCATCTGAAGATGTACTTCCAGTTTGAACATATTTAGCCTTCACTAAAGATGGTTTGTTTTTCTTGGTTTTCTTTTGTTTAGATAATGTCTTTAACTTTTCAAAATTTTTAGAAACATCATCTTCAGATGTATGAGATGATTGAGTTGGGCTAGATTCAGGCGAATCATTTTCTTGTTGAATCTTGTGTATGTCCAAAATTTCATCATACACAAGATTAACTTCTGGTGTACACCGAACCTCCACCATCGGGGTATAAGCAGATGGGGGTTCCATTTTGTTATAACCCAAACCAGCCCCTCTTTTCTTTACTAACTCAGCTGTATCACTCATTTTAAAAAGTTTTTCATACTTTTCACCTTTGACTCAAAATTTTGTTTCTGTAAGACTTAGCCAATACAAGCTCTGTCTTGGCAGTTGTTAACCTTTCCAAAAGATTGTTAATTTGACACTGTTTGTTAGTGTCTTCATGCTTTAAACTGGAAATGGTCTTTTCCAATTCCTCAACCTAATCTTTATAATTTCTTTCAGATTCAAAGAAATTAGCCTTGACAACTTGTAATGACTCGAGCTCATTACAGGCTTGAATATTGAACCTTTTATAAGCATTTAACTTTTCTAAACATTCAGGTGTGCACATATCTTCTGTTTCCTTGAATGTAGAGGTTGAATCGTTGGCCATCAGGGCATTGTTGGAGATAGATGCATCCTCAGCTTGGAAGCTCCAATCTGAAAAATCATGTTGTTCTGCAACATTGGCACTATTTGAGGAGCTTGATGGTCTTTGGTGAGGCTGTCCAGATGTTGAAGGCTGAGAGTTTGGAGATTTACATTCTCTGGCAAAGTGCCCTAGTTGTTGACAGTTAAAGCATTTTAGTTTGGACTTGTCTAGGCCAAACCCGGTCTTCATGTTGTGCTTCTTAAACTGTCTACCAGTTCTTTGATAGAACTTCTTTGCCTTATAGGAAATCATGGCCATCTGGTAATTGATGTCCATCTCCTCAAGATCATCAGCAAGGATTTCCATCTAAATCTTCCTGGCACAGATGGAAGTAGTTGGTCTCTTCAGCCATAAACGCTCCTTGGCTTGAAGTAAGTAGTGGAGTTGTGTTAGTGAAAGGATTTGAGTGTGAGGTTGATGGAGTAGGGGTTTCAAGAAAAGTGACAATGGGTGTGGATGTTGAGTGGTAGATGGGTTGGTAGATGGGTTGGTAATTTTGGTAAGGTGGATTATGGATGGGTGCATATATGGCTGCTGAACCAGAAGGTACAGAGGAAGGTCTAGGTTCCTGAGCATCAATTTCCATTTGGTATGCACTAAGTATACCAAATAGTTCCCCAAGCTTTAAAGTTCTCAGATTCTCTGTTCTTCGAATGGCAACAGAGTAGATGTTCTACGCCTGTGAAAGTGATCTAAGAAACTTTCTTATCACGTCTTGGTTCTCCATCTTTACACCTGCAGCCACCAACTCGTCAACTAACTGGACATACCTTAGATATTGAGAAGCCATCTTCTCATTGTTCTCTTGACAGAAGTTCTCGAACTTCTGTTTCAGCATGTCCCTTTTTGTTTTCCTTGACATCTTTAGATCCCTTATACATCTGCTGCAGAGAATTCCACAGCTCCTGTGCAAATTTACATTTCTTAAATGCGTGTATGATTGAGTTGGGAATCGCCATCTGGATCAGCCATAAAGCCTTTGAATCCACCTCCATTCTCTTGTAGTCTTCATCAGAATATAGAGCTAGATCTTTTAGCACAGCTGCTCCACCGGTGCCTGCAGCAACAATGGTTGGGATGAACGGTCCCTCAAGAACTGACTTCCAAAGTTTGAAGTTTTGGTTCCTGATAAAACCCTCCATCCTGACCTTCCATGTGTCATAATCATCAGGAGTAAACATGGGAGGCTTATTGAGAGTACCATTCTCAGTGTCATGCTTGTTGATGGTGGTCATTGTGACTTTGAAGTAGCTTGAAAAACAAAGAGTAGTAGAAGATACACAAATGGTAACTTAAGAATGGTTAGTTGCTTAAGTCAAGAGCCCAGGCTCTGATACCACTTGTTGGATCGGGTTATGTAATCTACACAACACTTATTACAAGTTATCTTCTACAGAGTTGATAGTTACGGAAATTATATCAACTCAGTTTTGTAAAACAGTTTGAAAACAAAGTACTGAAAGCAATGTAAATTCAAGATCAAAGTATATTGCATTCAACTGTTAGGATTACAACACTCAGCTCGAGCACTCACTCGTGATTTGCTAACTAAAAAGTAAAGGATTGTATACTAAGACCTACAGCCGTATCCTCGTAGGGATACACGGCTGGACAAAACACTAGAAACAAATGTATGCTTAATCTAGTATCTGTTATGGTCTTGACAGGCCAAGCCATATTAATTACAATTAATACAAAAGACTCCATTGACTTTTACAATAAATACCTAAACAACGAAACACATTAATTGTTTAGTATCTTTGTAGCCTTGACAAATCTTCTTTGTTGCTGACTAACATCGAAATTTCTTCTATGTTATTCTGAGTGTGAGAAAGCAGCTCTGTTTATTTCCTTAAATATCGAGAATCTTTGTCAGAGAAAAAGTCTTCGGAAGTCTTTGTCTTGGGAACCACTGATGGTCGATCGGAAGCACCGATCGATTTGAGCCTTTAACCACTAGGAAGGAAACCAGTTGCATTCAGTGGAAAGGAATTATCCTTCGAAAGCAATGGTTCTTCCGAAGGTTAATTCCTATCATTCAGTGGTTGTATATCTTCCGATAGTTCATGACTTGATCCAGAGATGTTTTGGTGCGCATCAGCCTTATAGATCCTTACATTTATCATAATGTAGCATTGTTTTATGTTTTCATTTACAACAAAAATCATAGGGACTACATAAAAAAAATCAAAGAATGGCCTTGTAAAGGCTATATTGGCCGTAACTTTAAAATAAGGTGTAGATTTTTGTGATTTGTTTCCATTTTGGGGGATATTAAACTTGCTCACCAAGTTTAACCAAATTTTCAATATTGACACCATTGTTCGAGTGATTGCACTTTTTGCTTGGAGTTTTGTTGAGTTTCTATTTATTTTTATTACTCATGGATAAGAACATTATTTTTGAATATTATGAGTTAATTTTTAAGTTATCTATGCATCTTGGTTCATCGATGTGTGATTTAAGTGTTGTAAACTTTTTGTGTGAACTAATGAAACTAAGTTGATTTCACATGTGAAAATCATGTGAAATAACATTGAAATTAGCATACTAAACTATGTTGAATCATTTAAGAATATAACGAACATGAAAGCACCTTATTGTATTCATTGAAAATCGTAGACGTTACCCGATTTACCTCCCTCATGTTGGCCGTGGACCGGTCGGTGAGTGGCGTCTAATGGTGGCGTTCACCATATTTTAAGTAAAAGAATGTATTTTGTTGTGACATGTTTCATATAAACGTTGTTTTTAACAGGGACTCGAAGTAATGACCCGTCGGATTCTACAATATTTTCTATCAACTCAAAATTAAGCAAAAATGTGTTTTGGTTTATGAAATGTATTAATTAGATAAATAATGAACTGTTGTTTATAGCATGATAAGTTATGGTGTTTAGATTTTATGTATGGTGTTTAAGTAATTATGCATGAGGTTTATGGAGTTTCTGTTTACTAAATTTTGTTGTGTGTTTAGCCATGGAGTTTAATGCATTAATTAGATACATAATTAAATATTCTTTACTGCATGCTCATTTATGGCATGATGTTTTACGTAATTATGATTTTTTTTAGAAATATTTAATTTTCCAAAGGGATCTCCACAAGTAGGGGCAAGTCAATTTTTTTATGACAAATATGGGTCCATTGACACTAGTAAGGGCAATACCTCGTAATATTTTGTCATTAACCTTCATTAACAGAAAGCTTTAATTTTAAGCATTTCAGAACTCACCCATAGCAGAGGCGATTGCTAATGTGGTTGTCACCTCACCTATATCGCCCATGGTAGGGGCAACATTGCCACATGTGGGCGCCATCTCAGCCGGTTCAAACGTTTTTTTTTTTAATAACAATAGCAACCATCGCCCATGCCACCTTAAATTTAAGATGTACAAACACTCAACCGAATAATATATACAACGTTGAGTTCATACCAGAAAAAAAAATGTTTTTAGGATACATCACCCATGCTAGTGACAAGATCTGCGAGCCATGGGTACCAAAAAATTCCTTTTATTAAGATGTCGCCATGATAAGGGGAGATATGCCATATTTTGTACCACACATCGTACCTAAAGAAACAGATCAAATATTGTATCCCAATATTTTAGAAATAGGTTATTGTATCCCTAGATTTCGTAGTTGCTCCTATATTATTAACATTGATTAAAACAAAAATTACATATTCTAAAATAGAAACTAAAATGTTAAACAAACAAACAAAATTTAAAAATTATATAAATTATGAAGGATGTAAACTATTTTTGACTATTTTTATTTATTTATTTTAAAATTAATAATTTATATATTTTTAAATAAAATAATTATTTTCTGAAAACACTTGTCTTTTGTTATTGCTTGAAATAAAACTCTAAATTTTAACGTATGTTTTATTATAAGTTGCAATAAAGTCCTGAATTATAATAGCCTAATGCAAGGTGTTTTACTAATATTCAAATTTAAAAGATATTATTCTTGCTACAACAACACTTAAATGATAAGACTAATTTAATAACAACACCTAAATGATAAAACTATATCTATATAAACTAAAATCAATCGTTAAATATTGAATCGATCGAAATATTGGAGTCTATATTACTTCGTCTTCCCATGGGTCGTGGTTTCTCTATCGATTTAATGTTTCTTTATCAACATCGCATCGACTGCCCATTGTTCATTCAACACATTCTCATCTTCGGGATGTTCTTCATTTTCAACCAGGTACTCATCTTCTAGAAACAGTTATCAAATGCCCAGTTCCAAAACACATCATTACCAGTTTCAACCCATTCCTTAATACTTGGGGGATTTGGAGATGTAGGGGAAAAGCTGGGGGGATTTGAGGGGGTGGGAGGAGAGCTAGGGGGTTTTCAATTGGTAAATTTAATGGAGGGGGCATAAGAAGAATCAATGGGTTTGAAGAGGCTTTTGGTTTATCAATTGGAGGTGGTTTTGGCACAGAAAATAATGTGTTTCTTCTGTTCGACATAGTTGAAACTTTGTAGTGTTAAAAGTTAAACTTTGATATTGGTATTTATAATAGAAAACGTAGAATTAAAACTTTGTTGTTTTATCAGTTGTTGCCCTTAGTAAGAGTGAGGGGTATTTTCATCTTAAATTTCTAATCTTTCCCTTTATTTATTCAAACTCAAAAAGTAAGATTTTATTTAACTTTCCATTGTTCTAAGAGTATTTCCTATACAAGTCTCTTTTGAAACAATGTTTTCTCCGATTTTGGTTCAACTATATTGTAGTGATAATGTTTCATATCAAAATGGAAGTATTTTTGACGACGCTTTCATTAGAAGTGCCATCGTTATTATTCGGGAAAAAAAATCATACAAAGAGTTTACTGATATGCATGTCAATACAACATGTAACAAAAACACATCCCCACAATTGTAACAAAAACATTAGAGTATAGGTTCACTCATATCAGTTTTTGAGATATCATTCACTTTACATAAATGCTTATATAGGCATGCATGTACATCACTACCCTAACTAAGTTCACCGCAATTATTTAAATCTTTTAAATGGCTTAAATAATTATTATGGGCCCGGTTGCTAGCATAATCAACAGTGTTTTGAAAACCGGACCGGACCAGCCGGTCGGAACGGTCGAACCGGGAACCGGTGGGTGAACCGGTCTGGTTAGGGGTTTTGGGTGAACCGGCCGGTCGGACCGGAAAACCAGTGGTCGAACCGGTGGTTGAACCAGTTTTTTTTTTTTTTTTTAATTTTTTAAAATTTTTGTGATTATATATATATATATATATATATTTAAAAAAATTTTATAAAATCATCCGGTTCTCAAATCCGGTTCGACGTCCAGTCCGGTTCTGAAAACATTGATAATCAGGGAATGATGTTGCACCAATCAAATAGAAAATAATCAATCAAGCCAGCTGGATTAATGCAACCCAGTTGGATTTTCAGATAAATCTTTTTATATTATGGGTAAAATAAATGGAAGGTTTATTTTATATCCATTTGTTGCCTATAGAGGCAGTTTCACACACATCAAATTTTCAAACATTGATACAATTTGATTACTATTTTGTCAATTTTGTACTAGAAACCACATTACCTTCAATTGGTAAACCCTACAATATGTTTGCATCTTGTAATGTTACTATGGTTTCGCCAATAGGTAAGTGAAAAGTATGGGTTTCAGGACACCGTCTCTCCACAAATACAAATATTAAAGCTCTGTCAAGTCGTGTATTTCCACATTGAACAATACCACCAAATCCTTCCAATGTTATGAATTCCTTAACACTCTCAATGATATAATTTGAATTTAGATGTACACAGAAATCCTGATCACCACGTCTAATTATTAATCTTCTAATGGACCAGATGTAAAATGAGTATTCATTATGTAGAAAGTTGAAAGAGAGAATTGAAACAAAATTGGAATTGTCTGAAGATTTTGAATTGGAATTCTGTGAAGGATTTGAATAGGCGATATATAAGCTAATTTTTTTTCTTTCTCATGTGAACATGTGTAAAATTAAAACTACAAAAGAAGGCAGAATTGGCCGATCGCTCCTCGTATGGGCGGTATCTCTGGTTTCTTTCAAATTGAAGTAAGTCAACAGATGAGACTAGTCACTGATTTTTTTTCAGACATCTCCTATGGGCGATATCTCAATAACTCATACATTTTTCAAATTTTCGCCTCTAACAATGGCGGTATCTGGTAATTTTTGAACAGGTGTGTACTTTGTGGCCAGACATAAAACCCCAAGGGCAATATCTCATATTTAAAATTTTTTATCAACAAAAAGGGTCAGATGTCGCCACTATCAATCACGGTATCTGCGAAAGCAGGCACAAATGACAGACATCGCCTCTACCAAAGGCAATAGCTCAACAAACTTTTTATTTCGTTTAAACATAAAAAACCTGTTGAGGTGGCAAACTAGGTGGCAATGTCGCCCCTACAATGGCGATATGGGTGATTGGCAATACGCCTCAGCAATTGCTCTTATCAGTGGCGAGTTTGACAAGATTAAATCTGATAATCACAAAGATTAAGGGATATCGCCCGTAGTAGTGGTGATGTACCCATTTTTGCCAAAAAAAATCATTTGCAGCCTACTTGAAATGATTGAGTGAAATAAAACACCACTTCTAAAAAAATTCAAGTAATTATACATGGTGTTTTTGGTTGTCAAAACCTACTACACGAGGAATTGAAAGGAATTCCCCAAAATGTGTTACATTCCCGATGATGCTTATGTTGATGGATGGGACAAGGTTACAAAACACTCAAAACTCATCTTCTGTGCTAAGCTTTCAAAGTAAATAATATATACGGAAATAAAGTTGGAATCAAGTATGCAGAAAGGTGATAAAGACTTTTGCAAAGAAAAAACACACACTTTATTGATAAACACAAATGGCTATATATAGCTTACAAGTACTTGAAATAACCAACAGACTCACAACTAACTTACCCCATGTTCTCCTAAAGTTAAGCTATATCTCCAACGTTCTTTTTCTTCCTTTGGATTCGATCCACCAAGCAGACTCAATCCACGTTTTTAATTCACCAAAAAAAAATACTAAGATACTAATTATTAAAAACAAATAATAACCCTAAAGTCAAGATTAAACCCAACAATCACCCCCTTAATCTTCACTCGTTTTATTCATTAAAGCAACGTCGGTTCATCCGATTCGATCAAGTTTGCTTCTTTCTCTTCATCCTTCCATTTGGTGCACTCATAACCAAAATGCCCAAATGCTTCACAATCGAAACACCGAAACCTGTTTTTACCACCACCTCGACCCATACCTCTTCTTCGACCTCTTTCACCTCTACCATAGCTTCTTCCACGACCTCTTCCTCTTCCACTACTTTCACCATACTTTTGTTCACTAGCTAACAAAAGTTGTCCTTTCTCTTCCTCTTTTTCTTCATGACCTTTCATACGCTCTTCATACGCCTTTAATCTTCCGACAGCTTCATCAAAGTGCATCGTGTCCAAATCGAAGCATTGCTCAATTGAAGTTACAATTTGAAAATAAGGCTTGGGCATGGAGTCTAGAAGCCTTCTTACCAATTCCTTTTCTTCAAACTCTTCTCCAAGACCCCTCGCCTTTGATGCTAAACCGTTCAACTTTGCCACGAAATCATCAATCGCTTCGCTCTCCTTCATGCGTAATCCTTCAAGCTCCCTTCTTAGTGTTGAAAGCCGAGCCGCTCTAACCCGTTCAACTCCCAAATACCGAGTCTTTAGTCCGTCCCACACCTGTTTTGGATCGGTGTGACTCGCCATTTGTAAAAGCATCTCCTCCGGTGTGACAGTTGCATACGAGAATTACGTCATTAATGGAGTGAGCACATTTGATCGTTCTTGAAATCTGCGTTGATTTAATGATTGTAATTGTTACAGATCGATAGTATGCGAGAAATGATGAACGTGGGCGAAAACCGTGTGCAAAACGGAGTCCTGAATTGCCCGGAATCGAAAAACGAAGAAAATTTTCTATGTATTGAACGAATGGACTCGTCGCGGTACGCGATGGAGGGATTGAGGGTCCTCCGCGGTACGCGATGCTTGGAAAATATCTTAGATTCCTCCGGAAATCGTCGCGGTACGCGAAGCCCTTTTTGGCTTCTGGTCGCGGTACGCGACGGGTGTGGCGGTGGAGAAATCTGATCTACTTCATCAGATTTCATGCAGAAAGCTTAATGTTTACATTCTCGAACTCAGACGACTCACCAGCCAGAAACTCGACCAAACTACCATCCAATCTTCATTTTCAAGCCCTCTGAACGTAAGGATCGCACCAAGAATCATCTCTACAAGGCCTGATCGTTGTTTTAACCGCCGATATCCGTCAGATTAGGTAATGATCCGTTTTAACCTTCTAGTTTGATTTTGATTGATTAAATCTTGATTTTGAACGTAATGACATAGTTAGGATTGTTGATTATTGCCTAGATGATGGCTAGGATTGATTATAAACAAAGAACACGATGTTTTAACGGTTAAATCCTTGTTTTGATCCGTTGTAATGCCCGGTTTGCATGAAATCATACCCATGATTATAATGGTTTAAACCATTTGACTATAACAATGTAGGTGATTAGTTGGATTAATCCTTGAAATGCAAGGTTAAATCCAATTGTTTCAAACTAATCACAACCATTAACATACTCATTGGAATGATTATCTGATGTTTATGATAACAGTCAGATTAGTATGTTAAACCTGGTTATTACACCTATTCTGATGCTACATTGTGATATTTCATGATATTTGGGTAATCAATAACAAGGATTGATCATTCCTAAGCCATTAAATTATCTAGAAACTGTTACAGTATCATAATCAACAACATTAACTATTTGGTTAATCCGAGATTATTCTGATTAATCAAAAGTGTCATCAACCTTGTATTAGGAATCTAATGCAATGTAGGTTCCTACATTATCATACATTGTATGATATGATAACAAATTAACCAATTAAACATTCAATATCGGTTTGATGACTTACAAAGCAATGTCTTTGACATTGAACGTTCAGAAAGATCTAATCAGTAAACTAGAACATATATAACTCATTAAATATAGCTAAATGCAGAATCATCTCTTTGTTATCAGCTTCGAGATATTTTGCTACCTTTATATCATCAGGTGAGTTTCGTACAACCCCTTTTTCTTTTTAGTGTTTTATAAACATCGGGGTAACTCTGCAAACCTTTTCTGAACATATGATATGCATCACTGTTATCTGTGTGATTTCATGTGACTTTTGTGTGATTTCATGGGATTTTGCCGTTAGTATCTTTATCACAGTATCAAAAGACCTCATTTCATGAACTGTATCTAGTGAACCCGTGTGGGGCCGAATAGAAAACATTGATAGTACTATTGGCTGACAACCCATTTGCCGGGAGCTTGCAACTCCCCTTGGTGCAAATGTTTGTTATCTATTTCCAAAACTTCTTAATGTAAGTGATAAACATTAAGACAATGAGGCACCAAGATATTTACCGACGGGTAATATCTTCACAGAACAACATATCAGTCCGAAAGGAACTAGATACGGGTCCCATGGTTATCTTGAACATAACATTTTGTGAACTTATGTCACATATCATATTGTGAAACATGACTGTATGATCTCACTAGCTTTGTGCTGACGTTTCAAACTCAAACCTTTTTGCAGGTAAACAGTAATCGCCAGTGAGGACACACTTTTGGAATACTTGCACTTGAATAAATTAGTTTTGTAATTAAATAAACTTAGTTGTAGACTGTAATGTGGATGTTAATGACGAACCTTCTAATGTATTTACTTTAAGTTAATCTGTGTGCTTGTGATATTGGATCAAGTAAGTCACACCTCACCTCAGAGCCATCACCACTATGCTTCCGCAACCATTTCAGTGACATCATCAACAGGTGACGAGAGGTGGGGGTGTGACAGGGTGGTATCAGAGCCACAGGTTATAGAGAATTATGTCGACTTAGAGACCTAGACTATAACCATAGGCTCGAATAGTAACACAGAGAGCACCGAACATAACAACTGAACAAAACTTGTTTTGAACTAAGCCAGGATAATCAGGTGGTACGAATTCCAGTTATGAGTGGCCAGCATAACTGAAATTTGCAACACGTGTGCGTTCTAGTTTAATTTAATTCAAGCAGAACATTAATAACTATAAAGACGAATAGTTGTTTGGGGATAGGAAAGAACATCATATCATGTCCATGTTTATGTTAAATATCGCTATTTAATATTTACTTCATGATACTGATTAGAGATTTTGATTGTACAGCGATGGCCGATCATGGCGAAAGATATATTTACCAGAGATTCCCCTATGTCGTGTTGGAAGACACCCCGAGTTCTAGTACAGGAGCAGACTCGGATCCTAGTGAGGCTTCATCTGCAGCCTCTCAGGCGACCCCTGCCGGACCGCATACACCATCATCCCCCAGACCTGTTACTCCACCACCACCACCATCACCAGTACTACCACCAGCAGCCCCCATTCTACCCAGTCATCCCCATTCACCCTTGGTTCAGGTTTCTGCTGAGAGGAGACAGAACTCCTCTCCACGGAGAGTCCCCGCGTGGGACGGATTACGACGGATGCGGGGACAAGCCCGCAAGACCACGGGGCTACCCCCAGACATCAGATGGCTCCACGAGATGAGTCACAGACCGTACATGAGGTGGGAGAATCCTCTTACCAAGATGAGCTGCGGGCTCAAATGCAGCGGGTCTCTCAAGACCTGCAGGGCCTGAGGCAGGACCTTCACCACCATCAGACTACCCTGGAGGATACCCGCACCACAGTACTTGACATTCTTACTTCACACCTGACTTTAATGGAGCAGGTGAATCTCATGGGTACTGATGCCCAGACTTGGAGGGTAACCATAGAGGAGCGTTTGAGTAGGACCTGGAGACAGGCACTGGTTGCTGCATGTTGGCAGCAAATTGCAGTCTGGAGAGAGAGACTGCAAGGCTGGATTTGGATGCTTGGTACACTGAGCACTGAGGCTAGACTCTTATGTTTAGCTATAGTATTGGCTACTATAGCTATTATACTAGCCAGCTTACCGTATTTCCTGCGGTAAGTGTGATTGAGCATCATTCATTTTGGGACTTGTCATTGTACATACCGTAGATGGATATTTTCTATCTGTATGGATGTTGTAGTAACACTCGTTTGTATCAAACTCTATGATAGTGCTAATAAATGGTTGTTTTATGTGTTTAATTGTGTAATGGGTTAGGTATGTTATGTGTGAACCTTCTGTACGAGAACAATTCCAAGTAAGAACATGCCAACTTGAGAACATATCTATTGCCAGTGTGGCAATGTAACATATCTATTGCCAGTGTGGCAATGTAACATATCTATTGCCAGTGTGGCAATGTATCATATCATTGTGATATCAAAGTCCTGTGTGGCAACATTTCAATTGTCTGTGTGACAACATATCAAAGTCCTGTGTGGCAACATTTCAATTGTCTGTGTGACAACATTTCAAAGTCCTGTGTGGCATCATATCAAAGTCCTGTGTGGCAACATATCAAAGTCCTGTGTGGCATCATATCAAAGTCCTGTGTGGCAACATTTCAATTGTCTGTGTGACAACATATCAAAGTCCTGTGTGGCATCATATCAAAGTCCTGTGTGGCAACATTTCAATTGTCTGTGTGGCAACATATCAAAGTCCTGTGTGGCATCATATCAAAGTCCTGTGTGGCAACATTTCAATTGTCTGTGTGGCAACATATCAAAGTCCTGTGTGGCATCATATCAAAGTCCTGTGTGGCAACATTTCAATTGTCTGTGTGACAACATTTCAAAGTCCTGTGTGGCATCATATCAAAGTCCTGTGTGGCAACATTTCAAAGTCCTGTGTAATACTTTGACATTTTGTTGAATTATCAGGACTGAGTATAACTACGAATATTTGTATGATCTGTGTGTATCGAGAACATGTCTGGACTAAATTCATGTAGTTATACTGTATTCTTTATAATCACATTTCAATATAAATTTTCAGTGTAACTGAATATGATTGAAATTATGTGATAGAACGGGTTATATCTTTAATGTTCTCAAACTGACCTGAGTTTGTCTGCTTGTGAGCAGATTAATGGCTCCTAAAAGAGGTCGACCAGCTAAGAGAGCTACCCAGAACATTACAAACCCTGAACAGAATCAAATTCCACCTTTGAATGTGAATCAAATCTGGATCCGCGTGTAATCTGGAAGTAAACGTGGTTCCACCTGGGAATTTGGAAACAAATACTGCTCCACCAGTGAACCCTGGAGCAAGCACTGTTCCACCTGCTGGTACAAGTGGATCTGAAACAAACGAGGCTATGATAGCACGAATTATGCGTGAACAACTATCTGCTTGTGATGTTCTGACACAACACCAACCACATATCACCGCAGGTTCTGGTGGGGACCACGATCATGCTGAACATAATGCTACTGGTGGTCACGTCGAAACACATACTACCACCGGTGTAACAATCACAAAAACAACTGTTCCTGATCCACCACAGCTAGGGTGTACATATAAGTACTTTGCTTCTTGCAACCCTCCTACTTTTACAGGCAAGGAAGGAGCGGCTGGTCTTTTAAGGTGGATCGAGGAGATGGAAACCAAACTCAAAATCAGCCAGTGTTTGGCAGAGCATAAGGTGTCTTATGCTGCATGTTCTCTGAAACACTCAGCTTTGACCTAGTGGAATACCCAGGCCAAGACTTTGGGTTCAGCCACAGTTGACTCGATGGGCTGGAACGATTTCAAAACTCTGATTAGATCAGAGTACTGCCAATCACTGAAATTCAAAAACTCCAGGAGGAATTAGGAATCACTCTATGATCGGTGCTGATTGTTTGGCTTACACCGATCGGTTTCACGAACTTACTTGTTTACTTCCCGATATGTTTCCTACGGAAGCAGCTTTAATCGAGAAGTACATTAAGGGTTTGATTCCCCAGATTCGGGGAATGGTAACTGCTGCTGAACCTACAACTCTGAAACATACAATTCTGTTGACCACTAAGCTTACCAATGAGGAGGGTAAGGAGTGGTACTCTGTCTTTGAAACCTCAGACGGCTCACAGCGTCGTAGTGATATCGGTACCTCGAATGTTTCAAAAGGTACTAAACGAAAGTGTGTTTGGCAAAGCCAAGGCGAAAGCTCCAGCTGAGACTAGCTAGAGCAAGCCAACTCTGAAAAAACTATGGTGCTGCTATTCCTGAGAGGAAAATTTATACCGGGCAGGCGCCCAAATGCAATAAATGTCCATTCCATCACACAGGACCGTGTCCTGTTTGTGCCAACTGTAATCGAGTTGGACATTTCACCAAATATTGCAATTTTCCCGCTCAACCACAAAATCAAGCACCACGACAAACCACTCAAACCAACCGGTCATGCTACAAATGTGGAAGCCCTGACCATCTCATGCGAAACTGTCCAAACAAAACACCAATCAAGGAAATGAAGCTAGAGGGAGAGCTTTTCAAATTGGTGCAACCGAGGCGAGAGACATGAGCAAATATTGTTACTGGTACGTTTCCTCTTAATAATCTCATGCGAAACTGTCCAAACAATAACACCAATCAAGGAAATGAAGCTAGATGGAGAGCTTTCAAATGGGTGCAACCGAGGCGAGACATGATGCAAATATTGTTACTGGTACGTTTCCTCTTAATAATCTTTACGCATCAGTTCTCTTTGATACAGGAGCAGATAAGAGTTTTATCTCTCCTGAATTTGCATCTTTACTTTCACTGCCTACGGTAGACCTAGAAACTCCCTATGTCATTGAACTTGCTAATGACAAGTTAATCAAAACTAATAGTGTTATTCAAGGATGTTCCTTGAATCTGAATGATCATCTTTTTATATCAATTTACTTCCTATTGAGCTTGGGAGTTTTGATGTCGTTGTTGGCATGGATTGGCTTTCTGATAACCAAGCGGAAGTTGTGTGTCAAAACAAAGTGATTCGTATTCCATTACCTAACGGTAATACACTGATAGTTCAAGGAGAACGAGCTAGCCGGTAGAAAACTTGGTATCATATCTTGTATGCGAGCTCAGAAATTCTTAAGGAAAGGCTGTTATGCTTTCCTAGCACACGTGACTGATGAGCACAATTCTTCACCCAAACAAATCACAGACATCCCAGTAGTCAAAGATTTTCCTGAAGTATTTCCTGAGAATATCTCAGGATTACCCCCAGTGAGACAAGTTGAATTTCGGATTGACTTGATTCCAGGTGCAGCACATGTTGCTAAAGCTCCGTATCGGCTTGCACCATCAGAAATGCAAGAACTTTCAGGTCAATTGCAAGAACTGTTAGACAAAGGTTTTATCAGACCTTGTTTCTCACCCTGGGGAGCACCAATTCTTTTTGAAAAAAAAGAAGGATGGTTCATTCAGAATGTGTATTGACTATCGGGAACTCAATAAACTGACAATCAAGAATCGTTATCCACTACCTCGTATCGATGATCTGTTTGATCAATTGCAAGGTGCTACTTACTTCTCAAAAATCGATTTAAGATCTGGATATCATCAGTTGCGTATTCATGATGATGACGTTCCTAAAACTGCTTTCCGAACCCGATACGGACATTAGAATTTAGTAATGCCGTTTGGTTTAACAAATGCACCAGCAGTTTTCATGGATCTGATGAATCAAGTATGTAGACCTTATCTGGATAAATTTGTGATTGTGTTTATTGATGATATTCTCATTTATTCTCGAAACCAACAAGAACATGCTCAACACTTGAAATTAATTTTAGAACTTTTGGCTGGCCATGAGAAATTATATGCCAAGTTCTCCAAGTGTGAGTTCTGGTTACGAGAAGTTTCAATTTCTCGGGCATGTTGTGAATGAGAATGGTATTCAAGTGGATCCCAGTAAGATTCAAGCAGTGTGAAACAGTGGGAGACACCACGAACCCCGACTGAAATACGTCAATTTTGGGAGTTGGCAGGTTATTATCGCGGTTTATCAAGAACTTTTCAAAGATAGCCTTGCCATTAACCACATTGACACAAGAAAAATCAACCGTTTATGGGATTCTCAACAGAGGAGGCGTTCCAACTGTTGTTGAAACACAAACTCTGCAACGCACCTATCTTGGCATTACCGGAAGGTACTGATAACACAGTATACTGTGATGCTTCTCGTCAAGGTCTTGGGTGTGTTCTAATGCAGAAGCATAAGGTAATTGCTTACGCTTCTCGACAGCTGAAAATACACGAGAAGAAACTATACCACACATGATCTAGAACTTGATGCAGTGGTGTTTGCACTCAAGATTTGGAGACACTATTTGTACGGAACTAAGTGTATTATATACATGATCACAAAAGTCTCCAGCACATTTTAGATCAGAAAATGTTGAACATGCGACAGAGGCGATGGGTTGAACTCTTAAATGACTATGACTGTGAAATTAGTTATCATCCACGTAAAGCGAATGTACTAGCCGATGCCTTGAGTCGCAAGGAACGAGTCAAACCTTTACGTGTGAAAGTGTTAGGTATGACTATTCAAACCAGTCTAATTCCTCAAATTAAAGAAGCTCAGCAACAAGCTTTACAAGCAACGAATTATTCTGCTGAGGGACTGAGGGGATTAGACAAGAAACTCGATACCAAAGCTGATGGAGTTTTGTATTTCAAAAGCCGAATTTGGGTTCCTTTATTCGGTAGCTCTAGAACAATTATCTTGGATGAGGCGCACAAATCCAGGTATTCTATTCATCCAGGTGCTGATAAAATGTATAAAGATCTTAGAGATTTTTACTGGTGGCCTGGAATGAAGAAGCATATAGCTGAATACGTGGATCGATGTTTAACATGTCTCAAAGTTAAGGCTGAACATCAACGACCTTCTGGGTTATTACAACAAACCTGAAATTCCCATGTGGAGAATGGGATCAGATTTCTATGGATTTCATCACTAAATTACCCAGAACATCACATAATCATGACTCTCATATGGGTTATCGTTGATCGCCTTAGGAAATCTGCGCATTTCTTACCCATCCGAGAAGATTATTCTATGGATCGACTCGCTAAACTCTATGTTAATGAGATTGTATCTCGACACGGAGTACCCATCTCTATCAATTCGGACAGAGATAGTCGATTTATGTCACGATTTTGGCAAACTCTTCAGAATGCTCTGGGCACGCAAATCAATATGAGCACAGCTTATCATCCACAAAACTCTCGAAGACAATGCTCAGAAAAGAAGCTGTGGTGATTGATTTTGGAGTAGCTGGGATATTCATCTTCCACTTGTGAATTTTCATACAAGTGCAGCTACCATACCAGTATTCAATGCGCTCCATTCGAAGCACTTTATGGACGCAAGTGTAGATCACCTATCTGTTGGTCAGAGGTAGGTGAGAGTCAAATCATAGGCCCAGAATTCATTCAGGAAACAACTGATAAGATCGCACTCATTCAGGAACGAATCAAAGCTGCACGCGATCGTCAAAAGAGTTATGCTGATAATCGTCGTAGACCGTTAGAATTCCAAATAGGTGATCGAGTAATGTTGAAAGTGTCACTTGGAAAGGCATTTTCAGATTCGGGAAGAGAGGTAAACTTTCACCAAGATTTGTAGGGCCATTCAAAATCCTTGAATGAATTGGATCCGTAGCTTACAAACTTGAGTTACCTTCTGAACTTAGTAACATTCACGATGTTTTTCACGTATCCAATCTGAAGAAGTGCCTGACTGATGAATCATTGATCGTACCTCTAGAAGAGATTCATATTGATGAAAAACTTCAGTTCAGTGAAGAACCAGTAGAGGTAATGGATCGGGAAATGAAAGTGCTGAAACGTAGCCGCATACCGATTGTTAAAGTGCGATGGAACTCGTAACATGGACCTGAATATACTGGGAACGTGAAGATCAAATGAAATCAAAATACCCACATCTATTCTCATAAATGATTGTCATACAGTAAGTCTACACTAAATTTTTGGACGAAATTTCTCTAACAGGAGGAGACAGTGACAGTTGCATACGAGAATTAGGTCATTAATGGTGTGAGCACATTTGATCGTTCTTGAAATCTGCGTTGATTTAATGATTGTAATTGTTACAGATCGATAGTATGCGAGAAATGATGAACGTGCGAAAACCGTGTGCAAAACGGAGTCCTGAATTGCCCGGAATCGAAAAACGAAGAAAAATTTCTAAGTATTGAACGAATGGACTCGTCGCGGTACGCGATGGAGGGATTGAGGGTCCTCCGCGGTACGCGATGCTTGGAAAATATCTTAGATTCCTCCGGAAATCGTCGCGGTACGCGAAGCCCTTTTTGGCTTCTGGTCGCG